>BQNB010016509.1:0-17914 GCA_026074375.1 Tanacetum coccineum
GAGAGCGCTACTTCAGATGTTAAAGCGTCATTATAGACTATAGCTTGGAATTCAGTTTCAACAGATATGAGGTTGTGAACGTCTTCATCATACCAGATCTTACCATACGTAGCAGTCTCCCAGTTATACACCTTACCACGCCTACGAGCTTTTTCTTCCTCAAGCCTGATATACTGTTCCATAGTAATTTTAGGGTCGTTGATTCCTCCCGATACGTATACGTAAGATATAGTATAATGATTAGTCAATAATAGTATAGTAATAAGTATTCCGCGAGGATTCTAGAAGATTACTTTTATCCAAAGTAAAATCCAAAACCTTCCCGAGTCGTATCCCGACGAGGTGCGAATTAAGAATCGTGACTAAGTTCGTGATCGCGTGTTTGAATATTTCAAGAATTTGATTTGGTTTCCTATTTCTACAAATAAAAAAATGCACAAACAAGTAAAAGCATGTAAAAACAATTAAACAATTAAAGCATTTTAAAAATAAAGCACGAAAACGTCAATAGGAAATTTAAGCAAGTAAATCAAATTTTAACCCTACAAATGCAAATTTACTTTTTAAAGATCCTAAATGACTAAAAATAATTTTCAAAAAAAGAATTATATTATTTTTTTATCTTTATTTTATTTATTATGAATTAAAATCTAATTTAATCTAGAAAATTAATTAAAAATACTAAACTAATTATTAAAAGTCTGGAAAAATTATGGAAAGAACTTTGAACTAAACTGATTGCAAGAAAAATAAGAAATGCTAAAAACGGCTTATTAATAAGCTCAGGAAAATCAAATAAGCTAAATATGCTTAAACTGAAAACTGTGTTTAAAAGAAAAGTGGGATGGGAGCATAACAGATTGAAAGGCTAGCACAATGGTTAAGAAGGGAAGGGTTTGGTTGAGTGTCGGGTTGAGGTCTCGGGTTCGAGTCCTCCCTGGCACTCCCAAACCTTTCCTTTTTATTTTATATTTTTTTTTCATTTTTGCAAAAAGTTTCTAAAAAGCAATATAACAAACTTTAATGAAAGGACTTTTTATAAAACTTATTTTTAAGCTAGAAATAAGCACTTTAAGTTAGAAAATTAAGCTAAAAACTGAAATGACAAAATACTAAGCTGTTTGAAATTTTAAGCTTAATTATAAGCTCTAAAAGCTATAAGATAAAGTAAAAAGCTAAAACAGATTATCAAACATACCTAATAATCACTTTTAAACTGATTTTAAGCAATTTAAGCTAAAGACATAAGCTAAAAAGAAAAATGCAACTAAAACTTAAACTACTTATTTTTGGGTTTTTTTATATGCTAAAGTGGCAATTGCAGCCCTAGTACAAAGCTATAGAATGGACTTATAAAAGCTAAAAAACGGAAAACAAGTTGAGCTTATGATCTAAATTAGTTATGCTATCAATTTGAAAGCTTAATTCTAACTTATAATATACTAAATCTAAGGTTTAAAGTGACTGCTTAGGCTAAAACTACTAAAAACTAAACTATTTTGAACCAAATGTTTGTAATTGATATAAACCATACTTGAAACTTAAGAGAAGAAACAACTTAATGAAAATGGAACTAAAATGATTACTTAAACATGAACTTAAGGCTTAACTTATATCAAATCCAATTCCAACAGTTCTAACCTATATGTGCTAACAATAGAAACAAAAATGATTAGGAAACCTTTAAAACTACTTGAATCAACCTTAAAACTATTTCAAACTACTTATATGACTGAATTAAAGCGTAAGTATGAAGAACTAAGAACCACAAAATGCCATAACAGTTTTAAACTTAAGAAATGAACACTATCCCAAACACTCGTTTAAATTTCAAAAATTACTGTTGAGCTAAAAACAAATGAAGATAAAGCAAAACAAATTAAGAACATATTAAACTAAGAACAATTAAGTAATAAAAGCAGAGAAATAAGCATTATTAAGCAATAATTAAGCAAAAGCAAATAAGCAGTTTTAGCAAATAAGCACTTAGAAAAGATTTAAAGAGAAAACAAAGTGTACCTTGATCCCTTACACCAAATAGGGATTATTATAACCTAAATAGCTCTAATATCCTACCCAGCTTATAAATAAGCAATCTAAAACCCATATAAGCTCTTCTATGGCTAGCTTATCTTCCAAGCTTATTTTTGATTTCAAAATTGTCAAATCAACCAATGAGCTCAAATAAGCTTTGTAAAAGCTTATTTGAGCTTATAGAAGCTTTTGAAGTGAGTATGAGCTTATTGCAGCTTAATTAGACAACTTATCAAGATGCTTATTTGGAATTAAAAAGTAAAATAGGAATTAAAGAACACTTATTTAAAAAGCTAATATTTTATTAATATTAAAAAGAGTACAATGCATTTAAAAAGGAAATACAATAAGCAAAAAGGAAATAAGCAATACGATAAGCTATTCTAAAGCTACTCCCCGATGCCCCCTCGGTGTGATCCATCTTCTCTATTTATAGGAAGGTGGTGAAGCTTCTAGGTCCATGAGACGCTCCCCCATCTATAATCCTGACCCTTCAATCACAATTCATCAACCAAGCACCCTTGGATCTCCACCACGTCATAGTAGCCAATAGGAAACCACGGGATTGCCAGCGTGGATGATATGGTGTCAGATGTCAGGCCTGGCAGGCTTCTAGAAACTTGTGTGGGTGAATTTGGGTAGTGGATTTACCCTGGTGTGAGTTTTGTGTGAAAATGAGAGGGAAAGAATTGGAGTAAAAAGATGTACAGTGATTGTGTTTGACCCTCTTGTTATATCATTTGACTTTTACATTGACCCGGTTATGGATTTGGCATTGGGCTTGAATTGGGCCAGAATGGGGTAAGGGTTTTAGGTTAAATGGATGGACTTGTTTATAAATAAGGCTAAGGTTTATAGAAATACAATGTTAATGGGCTGACCCGGCCCATTAAAATGGGTACGAATTGGCCCATTAAGGACGTATTTGCCTTCGGCTTTGATTTCTTGTGCTCTTTCCATTCCCGTGCTTGGTTTTGTCTGTTTTGCTTCGTTTTTGTCCTTTTGTGCAATATCCTTTACCTGCAAGACACAATTCACAATACAAACGAATACAATGCATTTTTCTGTATTTGTTGGTCATTATTGGTCTTTTTAGCTTGTTTTATTAGGTAAAAGGTATGTGTAATTATGCACATACCAATCCCGATGATGAATCGGTAGATACACCCCTTGTTTCTCCTTTTCTAGATTCGGATGATGATTCTGATGATGGTGAAGTTCTTAATGTGTTAGAAGAATATGGTAATGCAGGGAAGTTATGCCACAAAAAAGATAATTAACAGCATTGATGGGGATGACTTAGCATTTCCATGTATGATTGGTTTTAGGAAGGTTGTTTCCTATTTTGATCCCTTTTTACCAATGAACATTATCACGCGCAAAGCCTATAACACTATAATGGTAGAAGGACTTGAAAGCAAGGGAAGAAACTTAATCACCATAGTTAAGGATGTTTATGTGTTTGTTGGAAGTTTCACCTATGTGGCTGACTTTGTAATACTAGAGGATATAGGAGAATTCATTGTAAGTGATATGGCAGAGGTTGTGATGGGCAAACCCTTTAGAAATATAACTCAAATTGAATATGATTGTGTCAAGGGGTTAGTTTCATTCACTAAGATCCTTAATAATTATACATTTTAGATGCCTCGCACTATACCTAGGTTTAAAAATTAGGGGTATGCATCATGGAGTAGGATTCCACCCATTCATGTACTAATCAAAATGGATTTAATGAACGGATTTAAGTATTCCCATAAGAAGAATAAGTTGATGTACAAGAATTGTTTAAACCTAGGTCCCGAATACCAAGTTGATGAAGATATAAGAGAATGGCTGATCCGAGGCCATGTAGGCATTGATGGAGTCACGTAAGGACGTGTGACTCTGAGTCTAGCTAAAAGACTCTCTAATAAACAGAAGTGCTTGTTGGGAGGAAACCCAATTCTTTTAATTTAATGCATTTTAGGAGTGTCTTGTGTGTTTTATTCTTTATCATTTGATTTTATATGTTTGAGCCATTTCATGATCATGCTTTGTTTTGTCTTTAACCTCATCTTAAGTGCAATCAAAGGTATTTCATAAATTTTGTTAAAGGAAAAATCCGGTTTCTAAGAACCATTTCAAACATATTAAATAAATTGTTTAGATTAATTAGCGTCTTGTGTCATGTGATTGTGATAATTAATCTCGGGCTTTATGCAGTACTTTTGCAGGAAATAACTAATAGAATTGCTTGCAGAAATTTTTTCCAGGAAAACGAATGTAAAAATTTCACAGTGTCTAGAGACGGCGTCAGGATTTTTCCTGACGAAGTCACGTCTCTAGACTTGTTAAAATTCAAATTTTTTTTATTATTTTTGAAAATTTAATTTTGTATAATTCTTAAAATTTGTAATTTTCTTGAAAACCTACAAAAAAACCTTGATTACAATAACACATTCACCCTATCTTTACTGCTTTTATAGAGTCAACCCTAAAAGTTTCGTTGTACATATCATTATCTCACCGATTTTACGCCAGGTGTAATTGTCTTTGTCTTTGATTTACAAGTTATATTTGATGAGAAGAAACCCGAAAGTTCTTAGGAATTTCAGTGAACGATTCTTAGATGACGATTTAGCCAGTTATCATATGTTTCTTCTCCATTATTGAGCAAACCAAGGGAGTACTAGTTTCTTTTACTCTTTTTATTTTCCCTTTATTCGTTTATTCGGGTACTTTTAAGAACATTGGGGACAATGTTCATCTTAAGTGTAGGGGGAAATGAGCCTTAGAAACTATTCCTTCAATTGCCATTTGCTTGTTCCTTAAAATGATGTGTAATATACTAAAACATAGCGTAGACAGTAATTTTAACCCAAATTTAATTTTTTTATGACACATACCGACGAAAAATGAGTATTAATAGCATCTCATGGATAGGAATTATATGACTAGCACAAAAAACCCTCTAAAAGTTCCACCCAAAAAATGTAAGGTTCGCCCTTAGATCTTTAGGAATTCAGGTATCCATTTTTGATACCTAAGATAATTTTACCTTTAGCTTTATCGAGTTAAGATCAGAGCAAGCATATGTGTCGCATCCATGGATGTGTTCCTGCATATGTGGTTTTGTCGCCTTTTTTGGAGCATTGGTATCGGTTAAAATTATATGGGAGTGTACCAGTAGTATATTAAATTCTAGAACTTGTTTTTGTGATGCATCTCAAGACCGCATAGTGAGTATTAGGATTTGCTAGATAAGAAGCACTAGGATTAACCTATGTTTTAAACCTGTAATTGTTACTATGGTCACCTCGATCATATAACTATCCCACACCCTTGCCATACACTCATTTATAGTGCAGGATCCCCCTAGTACACCCCTCTGAGCCTATCCTTTTCACGGTTCTCGTAATTTTTTGGTGGACTCCAAATTATTATTAATGAAGAGCATTGTCACCCTTAACCAATTGTTACACCCAAATCGCCTTAGCCTTCCATGTATGTACTCGTTTTTAGTAGATTATTTTTTTTAACCCAAGTTAATTATTTGAGTACACGATTGCTAAGTCCTTATCCTTGTATATACAGTTTTAGGAAGATTGGGATTCATGGTAGTATTTTTTTTGAGAAAGAATGGGGAAGAAAAGTTAAATCATTACCCCTATATTTGTTCGATAGTCTCCATGTTATGTTGATCCACCTCAATTCAGGGCATTAGTTAGCTTATGTATTGAGTATCAAAAACTCAAGTGTAGGGGTGTGTTTATAAACCCTAAGTGATGTATTATGTTTAAAAAAAGAAAAGAAAATGGAAAGAGATTGATGTATAGTTGTGTAGAGTTTGTATATCTTTGTCCGAGTCTTTGGCCTAGCAACCCAATCAACGTGTATTCTTATAAATAATTAACTCAACACTTCACCCCAAATTCACCCAAAAGTCACCCCAAATATATGCCATCCGTTTCCGTTTCTGTTTCCATTATTGTTATCTTACACCTACACCCCACAACCCTTAAAGACCTCTTTGATAGTAATTTTTAGTACTTGCGCCTAGCGGTGGAGGTTTGATCATTTACCAAGCCTATGGTAATTTATATGCTACGACGGGTAATGAATGTTATTTTCCCGTTTCCTGTATTGTTATAATTCATTATACACCTGAGAGAATGTGAGAATCCAAACACTTATGTGAGGTGCTAGTATATAACTTCCGTGCTTTTAATTATGAGGTCTAGAAGGTTGTGTCATAAAATATCTTTAAAAAGTAGGTTAAATACCCCCGATACTGTTATTGTCTAGGTAGAAAAGCCTATTTACTTGGGGACAAGCAAATCTCAAGTGTAAGGGTATTTGATGATGTGTCATTTTATACACCTTTTCGGGGTCATTTAACCTCCTAAATCGTGCAAATATGCCCAAATTATGTACTTAATCGTTCCTTTTTATGTTTTTAGCACTTGGATGGATTTTGGAGGAAATACACGTGACTTGGGCTCATTTGGAGAAGAAACGGACAAGACTACGGCTCTACACTAAATCTCTTGAAGAATACGGGTACAGTGCGTGGAGAGGCGTCACATTTTATTGTGACGGCGTCATGGCTTACAAAGGATGGCGTCAGAGTTCTTGCGACGGCGTCAGGATCCAACTGACTTAAAGAATCCCTAGAATATTCGGCGGGGCGACGACGTCAGGATTAAAACGCAATGCCGTCGCGCCCGTTTTCCTATATATACAAAAACTTGTTTTTAGGGATTTAAGTGTGTAACTTTTAGGAACCGAACCCTACTTTTAGAAGATGATTATAGCTGCTATTTAGGTCATTTGTATGGTGTCAAAACCCTCTTGTAATAGCCTTAATTACATGTTTTAAGCAAGTGAGATCTCCTATCTTTTATCATTCAATATGTCTAGGTGTTGTTTGATTGATTCTTGTTCTTCACTTCCTTTTAACATGCTAGGCTAGATCCATTAGTATTTACTTATGGTTGCATAAAACTTAGTTTGTAGATCCTTTTAATATTGCTTCTTGTGATGGATGTGCGCGTTAGGCTTTAGAAAACTAGCCATAAGATATTAAATTGGCATAGACGTCTAGGGAAACGCAAGTGTGTAGAAAGGATACCAGTGGTAACAGTCTTCATACTACCTTACCCCTAATATAGTTGATCCCTCTTAAGTGTTTTAATGCATGTGATATACTCTTAGGGGCCTTGTAATAGTCTTCATACTACCTTACTTGTGCGTTGCCTTAACGGAATATTACGTAGACGGCGTTTTCATGTAATTCGTTCATGACTTGGGAAATACTTACACAGATCATCACAAGTGTGACAAAGAAATAGGATCAGGAGAAGCAAACTAAGAAGTAGTGCATGATTAATTAAATACGTTCGTTTATCATATAGTTATCACCAAAGTACTTTAGATTTATAATTAGTTTAATTAGCTAAAACTAAACCAAACCTCTCAAAACCAGAATTTTATTTGCTTTCTATAAAATATAAAAATACAAAAATAATCTTCTCTTAACCCTTAGACCTCTGTTATATTCTGTTCGAGCCTTCCCAGCCTATTCCCCTAGAGAACGATAACTGTCGGAACCAAGAAATCACTTCACTTCATTACTTAAACCATGGATTATACAAGAAAATAAGAAGAAAATAGGAAGAAGTTTAGATAAGAGTTTAGTGAGAGAAAGTAGAGAGAGAAATAAGGAAATGGGAAGTTTACTTGCAAGACAAAAGTTTACAAATGAACCAACCACCTCTCCTTCCTTGGAGAGGTGTATTTATACTTAGACTAAAAGGCTTGTATGCCTTTAGTATTTCTATGGGCCGGGCTCGGGAATACTTGCGCTTTCGCCCGATACACGTGACCGATTAGCTTACATAAGCGAGCCCGTTTACCTGATCTAGCCTGTTACAACGTTACTTAATTAAATAACTGAGACCTAATATTCTTAATGAATGAACTTCCTTGTTCGACTCAATATTTTGAGGCTAACAATCTCCCCCGAGGTGAGTTCATTATGACACTCCTTCATGAGTCCAATGAGATTGCTTATGTCGCTAAGGTCTTGTGATCTTTGTCTTTGTCTACGTTGTAGACTTGTTCCTTCATGCTTTACGATCTTTGATCTTGAGCCTTTGTCATTGTCTTTCGACTTTGTCTTTACGTCCGAGATCTCTAAATCTTTATCCTTCAGTCTTGATCGTCTTTGCCTCCTTGCGATCTTGAGTCTTGACCAACATGCTCATACTTTGCATCATCTTGAAAGCTTGCTAACAATCTCCCTTGATAGACTTAATATCTTAAAGGAAGATCTTGAATATCAGAGTTTGCGAAAGTCTTTGTCTTTAATTCTTGAGCTTTCTTGATTCTTGAATCTTGATGCTTATAGTATGTCTTTGTAGTTTTAGCATGAGCATGTGGTAATGAATCCGACTTCAGCTGGAATGAGGCATCTCCATCTCCATCTTTATATGAATCCTGAAATAAAACAGTTAGCAATAAAGCGTGTGGACGAATATGGCTTTGTCATTCGTCCAGATTTGGTTAGATTAACCTCCGGTTCCGTAGGACCGTTTTACAGTATAAATATTGTACCTGTGATCAGGTAGATTCAAAGAATCTCCTTGACAGGGTTTCCAGCTCAAAGCGTAGGATCTTCTAACACAGATGTATTAGATTTACCATGCTTGCTTGTTCTCATTATTAGAACATCTCAAAGCAGACAACACGGTAAGAGTGAATCAGATAGTTACTCTCTTTCTGATTAAACCGTCAATTCATTTACTGGAACAATTTTGATTCACATTGAATCGCACCATTGTTTCTTTCCAGTTGACACAAGTTTGATTCATATAGAATCTCGCAAGTCACCTACCAAGAGCTTGTTTGATGTTTGCTCAAGCAGGATTTCCATCTTCATTGTGAATACATAAGTATCACTCAGATGTTCTGGCAAAATCACATGAATAATGCGTAGGACTCTTGTTAATAGCTTGTGAACTTATTGATGTTCAACAAGTGTTTGTAATGGAATGTGTCTTAATGAGATTTATTTTATTGATCTCTTGGATCTAGACTCGATTTGTGCGTTTTGGTTTTAGTAATCGGAGGCTGGAGCAGACTGCCACCTATTCAATATTAACTAACTCGGAGTGAGAAAGTCAATAGCAGTCGTGTGTATCTCCGTGACAAATGAGACAAGTTTCTTTTGAGAGAAACCTGAATGGCTGGGAAGGGTTGTGCATTGCATCACTGGGTCCATGATGTCGTCTTCAATATCAGAATTCATCTTTGTGAAAACCGATAGATTATGAATTGACCCGGTTTCTGCCTAAGGTGTAGGGAGGGCTTCTTTCTTTAGACCATTTATCCATACATTTCTTTTTCATTCTTCAACCCTTTCAATGCTTACCAAGACGTCATTACTAACACCTTGTTGTGATTGTTCCAGTGTTAGCTCAATCTTAGTCAGCATTATTCCCTTATACTCATTCATCTCCAATCATACCTAAGGACTGCTATTTCTAACTATAGAGTGTCCTTGGGTAGATCCCTCCGGTTCTGGTTGGATCATAGGACTAGTACCTAACCTAACCACCTTATGACTTCAGAATCGTCATGAATTAAGATGTTGTTGGGTATGAGATCGTAACCATAAAACCTTTTCCAAAGAGTATCAAGCACTTTGAGTCGATTAGATCACTTATTATTTTCAAGATCACATTTTAAATACATTTCTCCCCTTATTTTAAATACTAATTCACTTAGTTTTTGAAATACTTTGTGATTAAAATTTGTCATGAAAATTCTGTGGGAAAAACTTTTATTCTTAGCATGAATTATATGGAACATTAACTTGCTCCCCCTCGATTTTACATATGTTTGACACCAAAAACAATGATACCAAGTTGTAAAATGAATATAAAATTGAGGGTTAGCATTGGTGAGCACACAATTTTAAAAGATTATGAATTGTCATTGAAGAATTCTTGAAAAATTATGCTCAACCACTAAATCATCTTATAACATACAATCTATTGAGTAGTCATTATTATTCCTGATTTGTTATTAAGAGATTTTTTGATAATGTTTTGAATACATAAGAATTGTCATGTTATGATGTATCCAAAATCATTAAAACTTTGTTTTTCGAAAAACTCCCCCTCAAGCATTGACTCATTTTGAGAATGACACCAATTGTAGAAGAATTGTCTTGTAAAACTTTATGAGGGAAGGAGTGTTGAACACATAATTTTGAAAGATTATAAATTGTCATTGAGAAATTCTTGAAAAATTATGTTCAACATTTTGAAAAACCAAATGTTAGAAGACTTCTCTTCTAACTCTAAGGATAAGTGCACTGAAACGTACACTCTCCTTTGTCGTTCGGGTCCGAGTTGCAATCTGAGAGTAATTACAAGTCATAAAGAAAATTAGAAATGACATGTTTTGAAAGCCTTTGAAACTCCTATTCGAACTTCATTTACACGCCCGTGTCGATGTTAATCAACATTTCTAGGTACGTAAATGTTATCGATTCCAAGAGACAAGTCGAGAAGAATATTTTTGTGAAACATTTTCTGATTTTTTGATTTTGTATTTTTCTTTTTGAAATTTTATATTTTTGTATTTTTTTTCTTTTTTCATAAATATGTACATGTCGATGTTTGATGGAATATCAAGCAGATTCATTTGTCAGAACCTCCAGTTCTGCTGGAGTCAAACATCTCATACCAATTCGTCTGACAAGATACTGAAACCTATCTTCGGGTAAGGCTTTAGTAAACATATCAGCTAATTAGTATTCAGTTCTAACAAAGTACAATTCAATTATAACGTTTTTAACCTGTTCCTTGATGAAATGATATCGAGTATGGATGTGCTTGGTACGAGAGTGTTGCACGGGGTTGCACGAGATTGCTATGGCTGACTAAGAGTCGCAGTACAACGGTATTTTGTTGTAGTTGAAGCCATAATCTTTAAGTTGTGTCCTCATCCACATTACTTGAGCACAACTTGCAGATAACGCCACATACTCAGCCTCTGCGGATGACATTACAGTGTAGTCCTGCTTCTTTGACATCCAGCTGACTAACTTATCACCTAGGAACTATATTCCTCCAGAAGTGCTTTTGCGAGTATCAATGCATCCGGCATGGTCGACATCTAAAAAAGCTGTTAGTTCAAAGCCAGAACCCTTCGGATACCAGAGTCCCATGTTAATGGTACCCCTTAAGTATCGAAAGATCCTTTTGACCTCTTTGAGGTGTTTTTCAGTCGGTCTTGCTTGATATCTTGCATAATAACATACTGCTTGCACTATGTCTGGTCTACTAGATGTCAGATACATGAGTGACCTGATTTTACTATGGTAGTTAGTTTGGTCTACGGATTCACCACTCAAGTCTGTATCTAATTTAGGTTTTGTAGCCATTGGTGTACCAATGCTTTATCGTTTTTCCATACCATGTTTTTTAAGTATCTCTAAAGTGTACTTGGCCTGATTAATAAATATACTGCCTGGGGATTGGTGGATCTGAAGTCCTAAAAAGAATTTCATTTCCCACATTAAGGACATCTCAAATCTACTGTGCATTAATTTTTCAAATCGTTTAGAAAATTTAGGGTTTGTAGAACCAAAAATGATGTCATCAACGTAAATTTACACAAGTAGAATGTCCTCCCTGTATTTTATCGTGAATAAAGTCGGGTTAATTGTACCTTTAGTAAAACCTTTAGATATCAGGAAATTTAAGAGTTCATCATATCAGGATCTTGGAGCTTGTTTTAATCTATATAGAGCTTTCCTTAAAAGGTAAACCCTTTCTGGATTATCAGGATCAACAAACCCGTCTGGTTATGCAACATAAACCTCCTCCTTCAATGGACCATTAAGAAATGCTATTTTTACGTCCATTTGATAAATTGGAAAAGACTTATGTGTAGCATATGCGATGAAAATCCAAACAGCTTCCAAGCGAGCAACTGGAGCAAATGATTCTTCGAAATCAATACCTTCTTCCTGAGCATAACCTTTAGCTATAAGTCGTGCTTTGTTTCGAATTACAGTTTGGTCTTCATCCTTTTTGATTTTCCATAACCACTTTAGCTTTATTACGTTCTTGCCAAAGGGTTTGTCAACGAGTTCCCAGACTTGGAGTCTGTCAAACTAATGAAGCTCTTCCTGCATTGCTTCTATCCATACTGAATCATCCATTGCCTCCTTAATGGTTTTTGGTTCAGCAATACTCACGGTGAGTGCGAACATACACATTTCAGGATCAGTTGCTAGTTGTCTTCTTGTTTTTACTGGCTTGGATGGATTTCCACGAACATGAGTTAACGGGTGATCTTTTGTCCATCGGTATTTGGAATCTTGTGGTTAATTAAAGGTATGCATATTTGAATTACCAAAATTACATGAGGAAGACTCAGCAGGTTCTTGTACCGGTGTACAGAAAGGATTGGTAAATTCTGATTGATCATTGTTGTTTTCCTCAGCATGAACATTTATAGGAGTTGATGGTTCTGATGTAGGGTGAATATTCGTTGAAGGTAGTTTGTCTTGTAGAGTAGAATTGTCGGTGGGAGAAGAAGACTTGTTGACAAGTGAAGTACCCGTATTGAAAAATTCATCGTACAAAGGTCCAAATAGAAGATCCAACTCTTGTTGTAACGGAACTATTGTATCTGCTGAAGGAGAAACATTTTGTAGTTGAGGGACGGGGTCAGAGTTGTCATAATCTGACGCCTTTTGTCATTGAGGAATGAGGCCTGAAGTGTCATTAGCAACAGACGTCTCTGACATCTCTTTGATCTCATCAAATCGGGGATGTATGGATTCAACTATTAATCTTGTTCTCTTGTTGTAAACATGATATCCCTTTGACTGAGTGGAGTATCCCACCAAAATGTACGGATCCCCTTTTTCTTTCATCTTGTCCAAATTTTCACCATCTCTGGTTAGGTAACAAGTGCAACAAAAAATGTGAAGGTGTTTAATTGAAGGTTTCCTGTCATTGATGATGTGATATGCCATTTTCTCATGTGTTGGGATGATGATAGATTTGTTTTGAGTATAGCATGTGGTTGCAATTGCTTCAGCCCAAAAGAACAAAGGAAGTTTAGAAGCTAAAAGCATCGTTCGAGAAGCCTCAACTAAAGTACGGTTTCGTATTTTAATAACGCCGTTCTATTCAGGTGTTCGAGGAGTAGAAGTTTGATGCTCAATTCCTTCTTCTTTGAAGAATGCATGTAGTGTCTTGTTTAAGAACTCTGTGCCTCTGTCAGTTCGAACGGAAATTACTTGGGCTTAAAGATTTCATTGAATCATTATGAGAAACTCTTTTAAAACTTTTGGTGTTTCATCCTTGGATCTTAGAAATAGAGTCCAAGTATATCTGGAGTAGTCATCTATAATTACCAGAATATATTTCTTCCCATTTATGCTAGCAACCCGCATTAGACCATATAAGTCCTTATGAAGCAAATTTAATCGTCCTTTTAAACTTGGAATAGTCTTTGTCTTGAATGAACTTCTTTTTGCTTTACTCACTTCACAAGATGAACATAGTTGATCCTTGACGTACTTTAACTTTGGTAAACCAATCACGACATCCTTCTTTGAAATCAAGTTGATGTAGTCAAAGTTAAGATGAGAAAGTCTTCGATGCCATAACCATGCTTGAGTTGGTGAGGATTTATCCATGAGACAGATTAGAGTTGATGTAGTTGTTTCTTGAAGAGAAATTGTATAAAGATCAGATCCACAATTACCGGTGAGTAAATCGTTTCCTTAAAGATCTCTAACGAAACACGTAGATTTCCGAAAAGCAACCTCCAAATTCGCATCACAAAATTGACCAACCGAGAAGAGATTGTGATTCAGGCCTTCGACGTAATAAAACCTGTTGATCGTGATATTTCCTTGAACCAAATCTCCATAACCAAGAATTGGAGCAAATTGATCATTGCCAAAATGAACGGTACCCAGATATTTTTCAACAAAATTGCACAGAATCAATATATTGCCCGTCATGTGCTTTGTGCATCCCGAGTCAACAATGAATAGGATGAGTTGTACAATCTGCAAGAGAATTAGAGGATGATGGAATACATGACAAATTAGATCCTAAAGTGTTTGTGAGTTTCAAGACATTAGTTATCTTAGATGCATTATGTATGGCAAAACTAACTCTCTTTTTCACAGTTTCATTCCTAACTTTAGGCACCCATTTCATTTTTGTCTTAGGAACCCATTTATATCTTGATGGGCATTGTTGTTCTATCCACCATTTCCACGCCTTACTAGTTTTCTCATATAGCATCCAATAGTAACTCTTGGAATTCTAGACAGTGGATTTTGATGCAACTGTTTTCTTACGGTGTGTTGCAACATATTTGTTCGCTTGACTTTTGGGTTTTCTAGTACTAATAGGCACTACTTTAGGCTTCTTAGTTCTAGCATTCACGTCATTCAAATATTTAGAAACACAAGCATCATGATTTGAATTAAACACACATTTTCCACAAGTACCACAAACAACATTAACAGTCGAAATTCTAGATTTTAAACTGTCATTACACGCAGTTACAGATTTTGATTGATTAGAATTACTAGAAATCCTATGGTGGTCTTCTACTTCAGTCTTTTTAAACTTCACTTGACTAGTGTTTGGCGCGACCTTATCTTTCATTTGAGTGCTCTTAAGTTGTGGTCTGCTAACATTAGTTCTGTGATTTACTCTTGTAGATGTAGACACGCGAGGATTAGTATTCCTAGTGTAACATTTCTCATTTTCAGGTTATTTTTCAACTTTGATAAATTCCATTATTTATTTTTAGAGTTTTACGCGTTCGCTTTTAATTATTATCTTATAGTTAAATCGCGTAAACTAAAAATCAATGATCAATGTAAACGGACATCAAACAAATTAAAGTTGACATCAAGCAAGTGTTATATGATTATTAAGAGTATAATTTATAACCTTTCATAATTTATTTTTGTTGGTTACGTAAAACGCTTACGTTTCACAATAAATTATTTCTAAGTAGATCTTGACTTTTTCCCTTTGTCAAGGGTGAAGAGTTTGGATTTGCCTAGTAGTATTTTATATATATACTGTATCAGACGAATCAATATCCTATTAGAACCGGACTTGAGCAATATACCCATGAATTAAATCATTTACTCTTTATAAAACCTATCCTACAACTTGAAATCCTTACACCTTATGTACCCTAAACCCATATCTCAAGTAATTGTCTAATCCCTTGTACCCTCCCCCCTTTTGTGCCGTGGCCTCCTCCTTGGGAGGAGGAGAGGTCTTACAAACTTGTCCTTTAAACCATGAGCTCCCATGGTTTACAATTAGGTACTTCCATGGTTTCTCACTTCCTATTTAAGGCAAGCACTAGTCCACCTTAATCCTTTCACTCTTCTACAAACAAAATCAAAGCAAAACTCTCTCTAATCCTATCCAAAACCCACGGCATACCTAAATTATTTAGGGTTCCATTTTTCTTTTGCAACCAAGGTATTCCAAGCATTCAAGTGTTCATCCTAAGACTACCTAAGACTACTCAAGGTGTTGGGAAGCTTGGATTCGGGTTTAACAAGGATTAATCAAGAAAACATATTTAGGGTTTTCTTGATTAGGGTTTTGGTTTTAAAGGCTTGATTGTGGTTTACATCTTGTGTTCATCATCCTACTTGATTCCTATAAGTCTATTAAAAGTTTTCAATACTCGTTTATTATATTTCCTATTGTTTTCATATTTGTTGCCATTAGTTAAATCACCACCTATTTTTATTTTAAAGTGATTCCAAAGTAGTTGATGATTTCATATGGACAAAGGACATGGACTATTTAGAGACTAAATAACATGTGTAATATACGGTAAACACTTGGTAAATGTAATGTGCAATATTCCTAATTAAATGATTGTAAATTTCTGTTTAATTAGAAACCCTAATTTATAGTCATATATATACTTGAAATACGAACTATAAATCATATGTATTAATATTTTATACAAAATAGTACTCTTTATAGGATCGTGAGCATGTAATGAACTCGAAAAACGAATTATAACGAACAAAATACGGATTAAAGATAATTTAAACTAGCTTTATAAAAATAAATTATAACCTGTGATGAACAGTAATTTTTACTGTTCATCAGATATAAAAATCTCATAAATATTATATTTTGATAATTTTCCTTAATACGAACCCACGGACATAAAGAACTCGAAAAACGGAATTATAACGAATAAGTTACGTAGTTTACAAGTTATATATATATATAATCTATAAAAACATTTTTATAAACTGATGTGAATAGTAAAACCTACTGTTCATCAGTGGATTAAATTTTATAAATATAAAAATTTGATAAATTTTCTTAATACTAGTCCAAGGACATAAGGATCGCGAGAAACGGTGTTATAATGAACGAGTTATGATTTAAACGAGTTACGTGTAATTAATTTTATAAAAATAACTTTATATACTGTGATGAACAGTAAAAGTTACTGTTCATCAGGGGGTTTTATTTTATAAACATCATGTTTTGTTAAATTACTTTAATGCGAAGACGTGGACATAAGAAACATATAAAACGGAGTCGAAACAATAAAGATATGAAGTTTTAAAACTCGCGCGCATTACTTATATTTTTATATCAACTTTTATAAAATAATTAATTTAATAATAAAATTTCATTTTTAAATCATATATTTTTACACACGATGCATTTATAAACGAAAATAATATTTTCTTACGGACACACGTACGCACCCTTTTATTTAACAAAGTACGAGTTAATTATTGTTTTAACTTTTAATTAATTAATAAAAACTATTAGGTGGTGGTGTAGCTATGCAATATGTGATGTTTTATTTACGTGAAATACATTATACTCATACGGCCTATAATTAATTAGGTTGCTTTCAAATTGCCGAGGCGATTCACTCATTTGATTTAGATAATCAATCATTCACTTTCGGTGAGTTCATAGCCCCGCTTTTATACAATTATATTGTTTTGCAAACTTTGGGGTGAGAAACATGCATTGTTTTACATTTGGACGCAAGTACTCTTTTAAACATATTACGAGTTGGCCTAAGTAGCTAAACCCACTATTGCCCACCCTCATGAACTGTCAATTGCTAGTTAGCGAGCGCGAATGTTATGAATAGATCTATTTGGGATTGACATCCCCGTTCGGGTGAGTAGCGCTCATCAGTTTTCGGAGGTACCGAAACAACGAACGTATACATGTCGGAACAATTTGGATGTTGCGGGTTGAACATCTACATGGGCACATTTAGTGCATTAAATTGCATACATATATGTCGAGCTTCGGTGTCATGAACTTAGTGCACTCGTAATTACTTTTGAGATATTGTATGTGTTACATGTCTTACATTGGAAAGTTGGAAATCTTGTGGTCCTACTTTATACATTTACTAAACCTGTGAATTCACCAACTTTATGTTGACGTTTTAAAGCATGTTTTTCTCAGGTCAATAAGGTACGAGAAACAAGGATACATTGGTGGTCACCATTTTGGAGTCATTACTATAAAGATTTGGATGCATTACATTTTGGGAATATTTGTTATGTCTTAAAATCTTTACTTTTCATGGATGAACTATTTAAGCTTCGGCTATTGTAACAAACAAGTCTATTTAATCCAATGTATTAATTTTAAACGACTCATATAGAGGTCGTTCTCTTATCTCGTGCTGTTGATCTATGAAGTAACACTCGCCAACCCATATTTCCGCTACGACCCATTTTGGGGGTGTTACACTATGAATCCCATGTAAGAAGCAAAGGCTAAAAAGATCCTAATGGCTTCAATCCTAGCCA
>BQNB010016509.1:29515-49515 GCA_026074375.1 Tanacetum coccineum
ATGGTCGTTAACTTTTCTCGTTAAGTCTAATTATTAAAAGGGTATTTTGGTCTTTTTGCTCCTGTCACCACCATAGGGACGAAACGTGTAATTTTTTCTTATTATTAATTTTTTTTATACGAATCAACTTAAAAAAAAGATCAATTTTTTTTTCTTATTATTATTATTACGAGCAATAATTAAAAAAAATATTTATACGAATCAACTTAAAAAAAAGATCAATTTTTTTTTCTTATTATTATTATTACGAGCAATAATTAAAAAAAATATTTATACGAATCAACTTAAAAAAATTAATTTTCTTTTTATAAAAAGAATTTTAAAAAAATAAATTTTTTTTATTTCTGTTTCAGTTTACGAGCAATAATAAAAAAAATCTTAATTTTTTTTTTATTTTGGTTCAGTTTACTAGCAATAATAAAAAAAATTAATTTTTTTATTTCGGTTTCAGTTTACGAGCAATAATAAAAAAAATTAAAAATTTTAAATTTTTTTTATTTCAGTTTCAGTTTACAAGCAAAAATAAAAAAAAATTAAATTTTTTTTATTTCGGTTTCAGTTTACGAGCAATAATAAAAAAAATATTAAATTTTTTTTTATGTCGGTTTCAGTTTACGAGCAATAACAAAAAAAAGTTTTAAAATTTAAATTTTTTTTAATTCTTTTTATTATTGCTCGTAAACTGAAACCGAAATTAAAAAAAATTAAAGCTTTTATAATTTTTTTAATTATTGCTTGTAAACTGAAATCGAAATAAAAAAAATATTTTTTTATTATTGTTCGTAAACTGAAACCGAAATAAAAAAAATAAAAATCTTACAGATTTTTTTAATTTTTTTATTATTGCAAAAGTGGTCCTTATGGTTTGACCAAGTTGCAGAGGGGTATTTTAGTCATTTCAAGTCGACTAAGGACCAAAATTAGAACCAAACATTCAAAATAAGAACGTTTTTGCAATTTCGAAATTTGACGGACCAAATCTGCAATTTGTCATACCACGACCATTTTTGCAATTTACTCTATATTTTATATTCATATTAATAAGAACGAGAAAAGTTGCACCCGCGCGTTGCGGCGATGCTTTATTGTTTACGTTGTGAGTAATAGAATTTAGCAGTATTATTTTTTAGAATGTTTAATATAGTAATTAATGAAGTTGTGAAATGGAAAATGACAACATGCGTATTTACTACATATTTTTATTTGGTATTTTGCACATAAGCACAACAATGAGATGGAACAACCATATATATGTGCATATCACTGATTAAAGAGTTTGGGCTGAGCTAGTCGCAAATTGTTTGGGCTGAACAATATACTCAGAAGTAGACAAAATTTCAAAATGCTCTATAGGATATAGAAGAATGTCGTTAGCGGACAAAAAAAAACATTTAGTTAACAATTGTCCCAAGAATTGTGGCCCAGTAAGGCCTTATGTTAAAAAAAATTAAACAAAAGCCCTAAAGTTCTTAGTATTTATGATTTTTTTATATAACTAATTTTATTTATCAAATATCTAATAAATACGTAGCGATTTTTTAGATGTAAAATATGCTGACATAAAAGTCTCTGGAGTACGAACAAAACGACCCAATATTGATATGGTTCAGACATGCGTATCATTTTACAAAAAAATATTGATGTTTAATATTTACAACACTTTTATATAACAAACTTTATTTATTAAATATATAACAAATACGTAGCGAGTTTTTAATCAAAAGTATACCGACGGTGAAAGCCACTTCTGAATTAGAACAATAGGAGCTCAAATATTGATATTTTCAAGACGTGCGATACAAATTTTGAAAAGAATATGAATTTTATTTTTGTTTTAGAAAGAAAATAAAGCAAAAAAAACTTTCAACTTCATCTTATAACCTACTATGTTAATTTTAAAAAAAAAAAAAAAAAAAACCTAAAGTTTATTTTCAAAAAATCAGTTAAAGCACGAATTGTGTATATCCTCATTTACCAATGTTCGATAATTAAACTATCAATTATCTTCGAAAACAAATAAAAATAGCTCCGTTGCAACGCACGAGCAACATTTTCTCGTTTACTTTAATCTCCATTCAAAAAAAGAATATCTGTAGCTTGTTTTTTTTTTAACGACAAAACTTTTATTAGAAAACTAGCAAGAAGCTAGAAGGATTACATACTAATACACATGGGGCTTTGCAAGCCTAGAAATCCGAGTTTAACCGAGATTAGACCTTGCTATTCATCCATAAAAGACATTTGACCACATCATCAAATAACGGAATACGGTTTAGAAGTCGGGATGATGAAAAGAAGGCGGTTTCGAATTCCAAAACAAGCCACCACATCACGTAACAAGATCCTTCAAGAAAAACCTTCAAGAGTTTAGGAAGGCGAATACTAGACCATCCAAGATATCCACTCGTTTAAAAAGGGGGACGTTAAAGCTAGAAAACGTTCTAGCTCCCCACCAAGTCAGAAGACGGCGCCACACTTTTCAACCATCGAGCAAGAAAGAAATATGAATCGGTGTTTTACTTGCTCGGTTGCCAAAGAGGACATAGAATAGACGGCAAGTTAATTCCACGAAAGACATGTTACATCTTGTAGGAAAGCATCCAACAAACATCCAGCGAACTATCATTTATTTGTATGGGAAGAAATCCTTATCCACGAGTCGCAGCATCTCGCTTTAGGAGAAGAAGATCATCAATGTTAGGCGCGCGACGATTTTGACAGAAAACAAACCAGAGCCTTCTAAACTCCAACTCCAACGATCCTCAATGTTTGAGAGGACAAGACCACGAACTGATTGGCAAAGCAAATTAAAGGATTCTTGTTCTATTCCCCCTCTTGGAGGACGGCGAAAAGAGAGATAAAGAGAGAGAGCCCAAGTTTATCAGCCAATAATGGATTTGCTCTCTTCAAGAGCATTACCGACTCAGAGGAATTTTTCTTTAAAGGAATACTACTAATCCAAGAATCAGCCATAAAGAAGTGTTAAACCATTTCAATTTGTTTTCGATTAATTAGTGAAAATCAATAACTTTATCTTTGAGGAATTGAAGTTGAAGGATATAGACCAGTGGATCGCTATCGGCTTAACTGTGAGCCCAATAGCTCCATGGAAACCAAACAAAGCTTTGATGAAGGTAGACCACAACGACGAGCCATCCGAAAAGAAGCGCCAAACCCATTTGAATAAAAGAGCACGGTTGATTGCAAAAAAACTAGAAACACCAATACCCCCGTTCTTTTTAGAAGCAAGAGCTTTATTCCAATTAAACCAAGAGGACTTTCTAGCGAAGCCGTCATGACCATTGAAAAAATTCCTTCTAATCGATTCCAGTTCTTAGGAACTCCCATGGGAAACCTTGATGATTGACACTATAGGTTACGGGATAAGAAAGTGAGCACCGATTTTAAAAGGGGAGCCGGCTTCCTATGGAAAGAGACTTTAATCTTCCCATTAGAAAGGCGAGATGAAACCTTCGAAAAATAACATCATCCACGATCAATATAAGAATATTGCATCCAACTTTAATGCCAGAGGTAAATTGAAGGCCAATTGAGAATGGAACAAACCCATCAGGTTTGCTAGCCGAATTGACCACATTCGACGAAAACCAAGGCCCATCAATTTGACTTTTTTGGGAGGTTTTATTTTAAGACCGAAGCTAAGAAAGAAAACACTTCAAAAACATTAAGGTAATATGTGAATATTAGAATCCTTCCATTCACAACGAAACCCGTCATCAGAATAGAATTAAATGAGAAGCGTTAGAGAACCATTGGATAGATGATTTACCTTCTATAACGCCAGCATTAATGATCTCTTAAAAGAAGGGGAAGAGTCTCCAATGATAAGATAAAAAAGGACGGAGAAAAGGGTCGCCCTTGTCTAGCAGACTGCCCCAGAGTCTAACATAAAACCTGGAATGTCCTTAGTGGATTACCGTTAACAAGAACTGAGCCTTAGCATTATTGAGACATCCCCTTTATCACAGTTGCGCCATTTCAAACCAAATCCGAATGACTTCAAAGTTTCATCTAAATAGTCCCATTTAACGGAGTTGAAAGCCTTTTTGAAATCCACCTTAAAAATCATACCTTTAAATTTAGTGTGCTTACACCAGGACATAAGCTCATTAAGGATGAAAGGGCCGTCAAGAATTAGCGGTTTGCCGAAAACGCGGATTGAATCGCTAATAAGTTCGGGAAGCACAAGACATAAACGATTGGCCAAGATTTTAGAGATAATTTTGTAGGTACTTCCAATTAGGCTGATGGGACGAAAATCTTTCACAAATTTGGCATCTTGAATCTTCGGAATGAGAGCAATAAAAGAGGAATTGCATCCTCTAGGGAAGCAACCATTAGCAAAAAATGCTTTGACAGCCTGAATGATGTCATTACCAATGAAAGTCCAATACTTGCGGAAGAATGTAAATGTTACCACCATCGGGACCTAGGAGATTTGTTAACGCGCAATTCCCATATACAGCCGCTTTGGACTTATTCGTTTAGAAAATTTACCTTTCATGATCCTCATTGATCAGATGTAAGAGGACGGGAATTTCATAGTCTAAACAAAATATAGGAGAAGGTGGAGACGGAAAATTGCTTACTAAAGTGATGAAAAAAATTCGTTCTTAAAAGGGCGAGTTCAGAAATCAATTACCATCAGCAAGGAATGCTCTAATTGCAGTTGAGCTCACTTTTTATTAACGATGCCGTGAAGAATTTGAGTTTTCACCCGCTTCAATGGCACCAACGGTTTTTAGGCTTTTTGTGTGGAGATCGGAAGCATTCACGGATTGCATCTATGAAATCGTTAAGAAGCAAGGCCCTTTTGTTAAGAGAATCATCGTTAATTAATCCTAGATCGAAGAGTTTATCGAGACAGCAATTATCTCTGTGAATTTGACACTTCTTAGCTTGGACTTAAGTCTAAATTCTATAGTCAAGCTCTTGATAGCTATTTTAAGAAGCTCGTAGCTTCCTTTGCTAACGAATCAGGGCATTATCACAGAAACCATTAGAGATATTCCAAGGTTTTCCACAAACGGTCAAATCCATCCAAAGAAAACTAGCAGTGAAAAAACTGAAGGGGTTAGGGCCATAATCCAAGCACGATTCACGAAGGAGAATTGGACGATGATCCGAGAGGTTTTTATCTAAGCAAATGGCAGAAAGGTACGGGAAGAAGTCGAACAAGCCTTCTGATAAAAGGAAACGATCAAGTTTACTCATCTTCGATGCATTTTTATGAGACCAAGTGAAAGCATAACCATCCAAAGGAGGATCAATTAAACTGCTCGAAGAAATAAATTGATTAAACGCAGTCGCACCTTGTTGGTTAAAAACAGAACCGAATCTTTCACGTTCCGAACGCACTTCGTTAAAATCACCCATAAGAACCGTCTCACCATCCCATCTACTGATAAAAGACTGAAGATAATTCCATAAATCACGTTTCTCGGAAAGCTCTTGGGGGGCATAAATAGAAATGACGAGAAGCCTAGTAGAAGATGGGATCCAAGTGCCCATTATCGCGACAAAATAATCTGATTTGGAAACGTGTTCTTTAACAAACATGTTTGTGTTCCAGATACATACAATACCACCAGAGAATCCAAACGTAGGCCCAGGCCCACTGTGATTCAAAATACATGTTGCCCCAAACCTCCTTGATAGTATAAACGTCGATATCCTCCATTTTAGTTTCCTGAAGAGACATAAAATTAATTCTGTGTTTATGACATAACCCATTTATCCACCTCCTTTTCGCCTTGTTACCAAGGCCTTGAATATTGAGAGATAAGAAATTCATCTATGAAAGTTAATATCTCCTTTTGAACCAATTATTGACTCAATGTCTTTCATACACCCATCCATTTTTTATCCCATGGCACGGCCCACGTTAACTAGCTCGTCCATAAGGTCGATAATAGAACCACCTGCCTTTTGTTTGAACGAACCTGAATGAGAATTTGGAAAAGATGCCATGCCTCGATTCTTCTTGCTTTCTCTAGTCCTACTTGAGGAAGGATGAGCACAATTAGAGGATACTTGAACAGGATCCTCCTTAGGTTTCTCCAGATCAGAGGTAATTACAAACATATTTTTGAGTTAATTACAAACGGTCGTTAGTCAAAAGGACTTACGGTGCAAGAGATGACTCTAAAACGTATGATAATAAATCAGAATTTGAAAGTTGGATGGGTATTATGGTACTTTTTTAGGTCCGTGTATGATAATGGCTCAAATAAAAAAGTACGTTGGTATTAAATGCCATTAACCCTTTTAGGATTCAACACATGCACAATGTTCACGACATGTATTTGTCATGTTTTGACAATCATATTAGAGTTTGTCTATCTTGTGACCATATATGCTATTTGGTCACAATGTTAGAAGTAAATGTGACTAAACACATTAGCTTTTGGCAAGCTAACACAAACTTAACTTTAGACACACATATTAAGTTACGTGACCATATGTAACGGAATTTGGCTACACTAAAATAATGTGTGACAAAACATTTAGTGTGACCATATGTGGCATTTAGTCACATTGTTCAAGTGTATGACAAATATTTGTCACTATTTATATGTATATCATGACCAATGTTTCAAGCTTACTTGTATTGGTCACACGTTCGAAATTCATATGTGACCAAACAATATTACCAGTTACTTTTAGCCACATGATGTTCGAATGTTTTGTTACATTTGGTCACATAAATATGTGAATGTGTGGCCGTTACATTTTGCCTATGTGTGACCAAATCCACTTTTTGTACTAGTGTTATACTTTAAGGAATTACGTATGAGTTTGGAGTCACATGGATAGTACAAGACATAAGACACAAGTTTGGGTTATTCTACTTTAGCATCAAGTTTGTAATACTGAGTTTTCTCCATCAATAATCATTCCATAGAGCCAACAGAATTAGAGATTCAAGAGATGGTTAACATATTGGTTTCAGGGGAAGCATGTGATAAAGTGTTTAACCATTTGGATATGTTACATGCAACACTTGAGGGGAAGGTTTCCATTTACTACTGCTAAGTCATTATTACTACTGCTAGTTTAAGTTTCTACTGTTTAAATTCATTATTCTTATTATGCATCATGGAGGGTAATTTGATACATTGGAAAGCTTGGATTAGAAGTTTGATATATGGTTTGTAGTTGTAAAAAAATCAAAGTTGCATATGTTCACAGTCCCCTAATGGATAATGACAAAAAGGGCAAGATGTTACAGAGATGATATGATATGATCTGCAACTTATTAAGTGTGGTGGCATGACATGGATCAAAAGTTGATAACTTCAGTAGGTTAAAGAAGTATCAACAAGTTCAAAGGAAATCTTAAGTTAAAGGAAAGATTAAAGATTGTTCTATTCATGGAAGATCAGATTTGAAGATGAAGATTACTGAAGATTGCTACTATGGATCATCTTGGAATCATATTATTGTTTTTTTGTCATCATCAAATAGGGGAAGATTGTTGGGAATGATTGATTTAATGATACAAAAACAATGATACAAAAGAACAAAAGAATGAAACAACAAGGATCTAAGTCGACAATATGGAATTCTACAAAAGATGGAGGATTCTAAAAGATCTCCTTAAAAGATAAAGATCAAAGATTAGAGAGATTTAGTTTCCTAATACAATTAAGATTCCTTTGTAAGTCTTTTGGACTCTCTCTATATAAAGAGATTTCTAGACATAGTTTATGTGTGCACAAGTCAAGATGTAGACGTCTAGATTGGTTTAGCCTCAAGGTCAAAGTGTTTTTTATCCTGTTATAGTTAGGTAATCGTTCTATACTGATCATATAGAATTGGGGCTTGTATGTGAATGAAAAACCTTATTCAATAACATTGTCTTTATGTTAATTCCGCTGTGTATCAATACTTTGTTATTATAATCCTAGATGAGCTTAAAACTATCTCCACAACAAGAAAACATGTTTGACCAATTCCTAATACGGCGTATCCCTTCTGTCTACATACGTCGTATCCATGAAGATAACTATTCGAAGATACAGTAAATCAAGTAAATTAGCAATGATATCACTGATTGATTATTAATGTAGCACACACTCTAAGGAATACAGCCCAATACGCCATATCGACCTTGCCAGATACGGCGTATCGAGTCTTTTTCAGACACTTAAAATAGAAGACTTAAAAATGAGTTTTCGGTGTGCAATATCAAATTCTTTATACCATACTCATTAAAGATGAATTTTAAAAGAGAAGATCAGCCACTAAGGTCAAGCATTGATCACGAATCCATAGAAGACACCGTGTAATTTTTACTCTCTTAATTGTTCAATTTTCAATTGTTTAATTACGCTTGTATAATTACAATGGTTGTGGGCTAATACCCTCAGTTATTAGCCATCTTAATGAAAGTTTAATGTTAGGTTTGTTTTTAAATCAATTTCTTAATTTATTGTTGATTATTTAATTATGTTATTACCTCATACTTGTTTATATGTTTGAATATGCGACCTATCATTCAATTGGATCTAGTGATACAAACCAAGTAATTTAGATACCGGGATAGCTCTCCATATCGTGTTTAATATTACTAGACCAATAGGATCATAAATAACGTTCTGTCTTTGTCTTTGAATTATTAGCTTAGTTGGACCGGTAGGTGACACGTTTATGTTTCAGTAATCATGCTCTTAATTAACTGATAAAGATTTGAATAATGGACTACCAGTATATGAGACACCGTCAAACAATAAGTGGGTAAAGTCCCGTTGGGCTAGCGTTTTAACAGGATCACCACTGCTTTGATTCCCTAAGATAGATTATAATTAAACTAAAGGATGCTTTATGCGGATGCGTTAATTATGACAGGATTAATCGTGTCTAGGTCTTAGGATGATGTCCCGCCTAAGTCTTAAGAATGATATGCCGCTTCGAGATAAGTAAATCATTGCACTAAAATAAACAAACCAGCATTGAACTGGATTTAATATGGCTAATACAGTTTTCTATCATTTGGCTTGTACCGCTTTTCTATCTTCTGATTTTCTTCTTTTGTGTTTATTGTGTATTGAATTGATATTTGTTTCCACCAAACCTGTGCCAGTCTCTCAGGCTGAAAACCCCCATATCATTAGACAACGTATATAGCATAGGTTTAACCAGTAAATAGACTAATTAAAATACTAATAGAATATAGGATTAATGTTCCACTCTTAGTGTTCGACACCCTACTTACCGCAAACTCCATCTTGACCGGGTACACTGCTCGTTAAAGTGTTGTTTTAGGTTTGTCGGTTAAATATAAATTTAAAACTTAATAATTAAATAATTGACCCTACACGACAGCACATCATTGTCTCATTTGTAAGTTTACACACGCTTGTGATAATCCAATCCTCCTTTCTTTCTCTCTACTTTCTCTCTTTAACATGTCTCTAAAACTCTTCTTATTCTCTTATCTATTATCTTGTGTTTATTATGGAAGTGAAGTGATTATTGGCTCCATTATTTATTAGAAAATCAAAATTAGAAAATACAAAAATATAAAATTTCAAAAAGAAAATACAAAATTAGAAAATCAAAAAATTCCAAAAAGAATCTTCTCGACATGTCACTTGGAATCGATAACATTTACGTAACTAGAAAAGACGATTAAAATTGTCACGGGTATGTAAATGAAGTTCGAACAAGAGTTTCAAAATATGTCATTTCTAATTTTCTTAATTGCTTATGTGCAAATCAGTACATAACCCGGACTTTCAATAAAGGAAAGTTTATCTACAAAGATAAGTTATCCTAATAACGAGAAAATCTATTTTTCTTAGTTTTGAGCGGTTCTTACAAGACATTCAAAGTTTTGAGCTCAAGAAAAGGTTAGTGTACGCATAAGTGCGCTTATCCTTGGCGTTAGAAGAGAAGTCTTCTAACTTGTTGTTTTTCAAAAGTTGAACACATTTTTTTAAGAATTTCTCAATGGCAATTCAAAATGTTTCAAAATTGTGCGTTCAACACTCCATCCCTCACAAATCTTTTTCTAACAAATGGTATCATTTTTTTTATAAATGAGTCAATTGTTGAGGGGGAGTTTTTCGAAAAATAAAGTTTTAATGATTTTGGATACATCATCGCACGACAACTATTATGTATTCAAAACATTATCAAAAGTCTCTTAATAACAAATCAATAATAATGTCATAACTTACATTCGAATATTTGTTATAAGATGATCCAGTATCTGAGCATACTTGTCTTCTTTTTTACAAAATAACATGCTACGAGCTTAAACATGGTGCTTTAAAACTAGGGCCAATTTATTTTTTTAGGCAGATTTTGTAAAAATCACTGAGTTACTTTACCTAGCACACTTAGCTTGGATACATATTGTGACAATTAAGCCTATTCCATTTCCAACTATTTACTAAAAATTCCACAAAATTATGAGTGTGCCAGTGATGTAGTGACTTTAGATGGAGGAGCATGTTCAACTGATAAATTTCTAGGATTAAACCAAATAGCCTAGATGTCGTAAAATTAGCTAACTACATTGGTTAGTTAAATCTCATGTAACCCTTGATTACTCTTATTTTTAGAGTAAAATCCCTTAGAACAACCTGTTGAACCATTCCTTTCTTTTTCTACACCAAAAATTATATGTTTCGTTACAACTTGACCTTAGCCTAGTGTAGATTAAGCCTATTTTAATCAATGTTGCTAGTTTCTTTGTGTAAAGTTTTGTATTTCCTTTGTCAACGTGACATTTTTTGCTTCTGTATCTGGTCGGGAAATTGCCACAATGCAATGGGGAAAAAATATGTAGCTTGTATGTTTCGCTCCTTTCGGACTTTGACTCATGTCACAGACGCAGTGTTACCACGGACAAGATTATCGAAAAACGAATTTATGATAGTGATGACAGTGGAATAAAACCGAGATTTATGATGTATTACAAAAAAAGAAGAAAAAAAGGAGAGAAGGAAGAAAAATAGTCAGTTCAAAAAGTTTATACCGAAGGAGTCACTTGGAAGGATCGATTACTCGTTAATACGTTACAAAAATCAACGATGTAAAGTCTTGTAAAAAGTGGCCGATATCACCACTTATTATGTAAAAGTATGTAAAGAGCGGGATGTAAGGGAAGTTGACCGTTATGGGAATGCCAACTTAGGTTGTCTTTGTCATTTCTGTGATTGAGGCGTTTGTCTATATGTTCGAGTCTTTGTCATGGAACGGTCGAGGGAAAGTTACTAGCAACCGTACCTTATTTGTTGGCTTAATCTATTTGTTTTGTAAATTTTGTTTAACACCCATTTTACTTCCCTTTCCTAGCAACTAACCTTAGTGTCTACTCGAACGAGGACTTGTTCGAGCATGCATGACTATTCCGTCGTTACGGCCAAGTATGCATGTCTCAGCTGCCTTGTTGGATGACGACTTTCGGTGAAAGTTAGAAGCTCCCTACCATATATCATTCTTCATCCTAACCGCTTGTTAAACACGAACAGGGATGTGATCACATTGTATGTGTCTATTTCGTCGTTACAGCCATGTATGTACGATATAGCTGCCTTGTTGGTGTGGTACTTATGGTTAAAGATTGTTGAATGATCAAACCTAAGCCTTCTTAACCCAATTTAGCTTTTGACTTGTTTCTCCTTAGCTTTTAGCGGCTTTGGGTGGGTGAGATGTTTGAGGAGGTGGAGAGGAGGTTGGAGTGGCAGTTGGAGAGATTGGGATGAAGGAGATTTTCGTGAGATTGGGTGGGGAGATTGGAGTTACTACCTTTTTGGAGCTATATTCGATGAGGATGGAGGTGGGGGAGATGTTCTGGAGTTGGATCGGGCGATTGTGTGGAAGTTGGAGATGGAGAGGGGAGTGAGTTTCCTTATGTATTGGAATTGGAGGGAGTGGAGAAGATAGTGTATCTTGCTCAAGCTATGAGTACAAACTAATCACGACCGAGCAATTGAGCTTACCAATCAAATGTTGCACCCTAGATTAGTCGAGTGATCTGAGTGTTTTCATTTCCATATTTCATGAGAAGCTTGGTTATGTATAGGTGATTACGACAAAACGATGCTTAAACGGAAAAACCTCAACTTCGGTTGGGAAACATTTTCATAAACTGAAACTTTTTCTAAGGTCTATGATTGCTAGTAAAATCTACACACGTATTAATAAAATATAATATGAAAGAAAATTACCAAACTACCCTTGAGGACAAAGGTAGAAAGGAAAATCTTCACAAATATATATATTAATATAATATGTATATTAACCAGGAAGTATGATTCCCGGGTCGTTATTCCCCAACGATTTATGAAATTGAGACCACGTTTGTTTGTTCGGACAATGATTTGAATTGGTAACAAAGATTGATTTGATTATCTATTTCTATGAATTAAAAACAATTAAAATAAGTAAATGATAACAATTAAGCATGAAAACAAACAACAGGAAATTAAACTTTAACTAAAAACGCAAAACGGGAACCCTAAATGGTAATTAAAAAGCCAAATTTCCCAAATTAAACCTAAAATGAATTTTTCTCTTTTAATAGACTCTAATTGACTTAAAAGTAAGTTTAAAGAAAACTAGAACAAAAACAGAATTGAAATGAGCTTAAAAACACAAAAAACGTGAACGGGAACGAATCCCGTTCTTTAAAAAATGAAATTTTGCAATTTTAACCCTACGGGAACAAAACTTATTTTCATAGAAACTCTATGATAAAAGAAATTTTTTTTAAAAAGAATTTTATTTTTTTGATTATTTTTCTATTTTTTATGATTTTTTAAAGTTTTTAATAAAAATAAATGTTTAAAAAAACTAAACTAACTATAAAAATTCTAAACAAAATACTGAAAATAGCTTGAACTAAAAGGGACCTAAGAAAAATAAGCTTGGTTACGCAACTTATTGGATAAGCTGTATAATAAGCCAAAACAGCTTGTTAAGCTAAAAGGGTTAAAATGTATATAAGTAATAGATATTGTGAGGCTATAACGAAAAAGATCCCAGGGCACGTTGGTAGTAAGGTGTGGTGTGAGGCGTTTAAAAGGGTTGAGGATGTTGAGGTCGGAGGTTCGAGCCTTGCTCACCCCCGATTTCCATTTTCCCCTTTTTTTATTTTCGAAAACTTATAAAACCAAAGTTGTAGATAAGCTATAAACTAACAATTTTTATAAAAGAAGCTTTTTATGAAATCTACTGAATAAGCTAGAAAATGCTTTAAAAGGACAGAAAAAAATACTTAACTATATTTTTTTTTGCTTTTATCAAATTTTAAGAACTCAAAAGCTAACTATAAGTTATACTAAGTCTAATAAGCTAATTTCTACACTAAGACAGACTTAATAAGTAATTATGAAAAGATTTAAGCACCTAGAACTTAAGCTATAAGCAAAAACAAAATTTACATAATAAGCAACTTATGTTAATGAAATCCAAAACAGACTTTGGGATAGATTTTGAGGCTTAACAGTAAGCATACAAATAAGCATTCAGGATTTAAGACTTGACATTTTAGAGAGCTAGACATTAAAGGACTTAATGAAAACACTTTTTGAAAGGCTTTTGCAAAAAACAAGAGGCTCTATAGAAACAAAGCTTTGTGAAAACAGTCATGTACTCGCAAATGTGAGTGACTAATAAGCTGGACGCGAACTCCCATCTTTGGGCTTAAATTCAGATTAACCAAAGACCTCTTTTAAGTTAAAACCAAATTGAAACAGTTAAAAGTATGACTTTAAAATCTACTTAGTATGCTTAATTTATCAACCACAAAACTACAACTCTAACCATCTGAATTCATCAATTGAAAAGGGACTTTTTTCTTTAATCTCCCCTGGTGCACAATGCACAAATTTTTACCAAACTAGAAAACTTACAAATGCATAACTAACTAAACTATTTTAACTCTTACTTTACACTAATTTAAGAACCCTTACAAGTAACTACATAACAAATAGGGCTTATTGAGCTAATTAAAGAAATGCAACAATCAGATTTGAACCGTATACAAAATTAACTAGTGAAATTCCTACTAACTCTTAATATTAGTTCTGACACTACCTTTTAAACAAATCTTATATGAGATTTTAAACAAACAACACAAAACAAAATGGCCAAATGCAGATTTAACTTGTGACAAAATCTATTGTGCCAAACACTCCCTTAATTATGATAGAATTAATTTTTCTTGTGAATTAGAAATCTAATAAACCAAACTTCAAAACCAGATATTACACAACTTATAACAAACCTTAGAAACTTATTTTAACAATCACTTAAGCCAAAATCATTAAGCTAGATACTATGCTATTTATTTTTAATTCTTGACAGATTTATAAGACAAAATGAATAAAACTATGATCTATACTATGAAATCTAAAAACAAATATTCAATTATGACTAACAAGCATAATGAAACAGAAATTATCACCAATAAGCAAGAGATAAGCAAAAATAAACAACTATGAGCTAGAAAATTAAGACAGTAATAGAAATGAGGGACTTACAATTGCCTTAGCTAAACAAAGGCTCAAATTGCTCAAAGAGCTTGTCTACAGCTCTAGCTTGTCTAGAAGGCAAGCTAGTAAAAATCCCATAAGCTCTTCTAGGTTAAGCTTATCATGTAAGTAGCTCAAATCCATAATAAGCAAAGGTATTAATTGATTTTAAAGGTTAAAGTAGATTAAGGATTAATTGAGCTCAATCTGAGCTTATAGACTCAGATGAGCTTGTAGAGAGCTTGTGAGAAGCTTTTGAGTGATATGAGAGCTTATAGATAACAAGAGCTTTTTAGATCAAACTAAGCAAAATAGATTTTATAAAATAACTAAGATTTCATTAACTCAAACGGATTACAATACTTTGAAAGTGGAGATTACAAAAGCATTAATAAGAAAATTACATTTTAAAAGATTATAAAAGTGGTATGTGCTTAATTACACATACCATTCTCCATTAATAACGAACTTAAAAGACTAAAAACATACCAAAAATACATTGTATTTGTATGTTTGCATTTGTGTTGTGCAGGAAACGGATATTCAAGAAAAGAAACAAAAAGAAAGCCAAAACCAAGCACGGAATGGAAAGGACAAAGTCGAAGGTAATTCAAGTGAAGAAAATACAACTTGAGGGACTAAAACTGCCAAAACCTCAAGTTGTATTTCAAGAATTTAAAAGACAAGGGTCAAAATTGTAAACGGTAAAGCTTGCCTTCAAGTTATATACCTAGAGGGACCCAAGCTGCCAACTTACCCAAAAAGCCATCTTTCCCGCCCAACAAAAACCCAGATACAACTTGGATGTCTTCATACTCCACTGCAAAACACTCGACACTAGGCCAAAATCATTTCATCCCCCTATATTTCCCCCAGCTGGTATAAAGTCATGTTGGCAATCCTCCCCATTCCCAAGTATCTTCAATGGGCTGAGATTGTCTCAAAGAAGCACAAAAGAAATAAAAGGCTGGGATTTGTCTTTAGTTAGGATTACTCACACAACAGCACACTTTGTTTTATCTCTACAACGATGCAAAGCTTGCAAGGCCAAGAGCTGAGACTTCGACTATAATAGAGCTTTTTGTAAAGCCTTTGAGGCTATCTAGTTTTTAGTTTTTAATCTTAAATTAACTTAGCTTATTTTCAGTGGCACTTTTCTGCTTTTACTTTCAGCTTTGTAACATTTTCAAGTTTTAATGCAAATTTGAGTTTTTAAGTCAATTTACAATAACAGTGTTAAGTTTCTTAATCATATTGTTTTGTGTTCAAAAAGCTCTCACCACGCATCCTTTTAAAGCTGTTTTCATTAGTAAGATAAAAGTTAAGTAGTTAAGAGAACATCACCAAATATCACTCTCAAAGCTACCACTAGCTTATGTTAAGCATGATAAGCCAGTTCTGGATGGGCTTATGGACTCTCATAGCTTGTTATTATGCAGCTAGAGCTTGTAGGATTTCATTGTTTATTTTTGACTATTGACCATGTTTTGGCAAGGGTGTTGTAAGGTTCTCTTTTCTGGTTTTTTCTTTACTAGTAGAACTGCTTATTTAGTGCTTATTTCTGGACTAAATACCTGTTTTTAAGTATTCTATTTAGTATTTAACATCTGTTTTCATAATTAAGGGGACCAATCAATTAATAATAAAAGCAAAATGATTTTGTGAAAGCTTTAAGGGGAACTTTAAACTAACAGTACTAACCCTTTTAGTTAGTACTGAGTTCTTTTTGCTATTTTTTTCACTAGCAGTATAATTACAGTACCAGTACTAACTCCAAGTTAGTTCTGTTAGTTTTAACTGTTACTTATAGGTTATTTTAGGCTTATCGCTCTATTATTTCATCTTGTTTAAATTTCTTAGTTTTTAGGAGTAGATTAAACCATTTTCCTTTACTGTTTTTAGGAGTAAGCTTATTTTTCTTTTCAAAAGTATTTTCAATAATGTATCAGTTTTAGTTTTCTAGTTTATTTGTCATTTTGGTTTATTCTAGTTGCTTATTCCTATTACTAAGTGCTTATTAAGGTTAGTGGAACTTTTGTTTTAGCTTGTTTGCTTATTTATTGTTTCTTTGAGTTTTGTTAGCCTAGCAATACTAACCTTAAGCTAACAGTACTAACTCAAAGCTAGCAGTACTAACTCCAAGTTAGTACTGGTAGTTAAAACTGTTAGTACTGTTGTTAGTATTGCTGTGTTTCTCTTGTTTAGTTTAGCTTAATTGCATGCTGAATTTGCTTATTTAGAGTTAGTTTAGCTTATTTGATTTGTCTTAAGCTTATTTGAGCTTATTTGTGTTTTAGTATAAAAGTTTTTAGTGTTCTCTCATTTCTAGTTTTTATGCTTGTTCTAGCTTATGTTCCTTGATTATCTTTGTGTTCATTTGCCTATTAGGTTTAGTATCCAATCATATTCACATCCTTGACATATTCAAACATCAATCATCAATCGTCTTTCGATTTTCCATTTCTAGCCTCATTGGGACATAACGACCCGGGAACACTCTATACTGCTTCCGGTTTCATTGGTCTCGCGTGATTTCGTCCCTTGGTGTGTATTTATACATGTTTGTATGTTCCTTGATATATATTTATTTTTGTTTTCATTAATCTATTGTGTGTTGATATATATTGGTACATAATATAAGAGGTGAGTTCGGCTGACTGTCAAAAGCTACTTGTCTAAAAGTAACAAGGACAAATAACTTCCTTTGTGAGTGAGTGAGAGGGGTTATTTATAGCTAGAAGATGAGCTTTAGTTTTCTAGTCTGTTACATGCTCCTTGTAATCTCATCCCTTGATTTTTGCTAGTCAATGGATCCTAATTTTGAGTCATTGGATTAAATGAGTGAGCACACGGATTGCTAGCGTGGCATTCCATGTGTCAGACCTTATGCTTCTTTTGTAAGTCTTTTAGTGCAAAAATCCATTTCCCCTTGTTGTTTTTTCCATAAACACGTGTACTCTTGTGGGAATTGCAATCAAGATCCTCAATGACGTTTTCTTGTGCCAACCTGTACTTATCACTTGAATTTCATGGCCACGTCCTTAATTATGATTCGCCCTTTGATTTTGACTTGTGGTAAAATGGAAGTGATGATGAATAGTAAAAAACTAACTTTCCCGTGTTTAAAAATTATAAAAAGGTGCGTTTGATTTCTTCTTTGACCCGGGCTATATGTTTGACTTCGGGCTTATATAAAAAAGGATTAGGCCTGAGTATGTTTTAGGCTCGGGTATGTTTTTGGGTTATTATAAAGAGGATAACGAGTGTTAAATCTTTATATATTAAAGAGTTAACACCGTTAGGGCATAGGGACCATTTTTGCAATTTGGTTTAACAATGAGGGTTGTTTTGGTAAGTTTTGGGTTTTTGTCTTTTGTGAGTTGACCAATGTTGACCAAGGGTTGACTGGAGTTGACTTTTGACCCTTCTTGCTATCAAATCCCCGGCTTTTGTACACTTTTTTCCGTCTCGTGTTCGTGATTGTCTGGTTTTGACCGTTTTCTTGAGATTTTTGCTATATCCATACCTACACAATCACAAAGATAAAACAAGTAATATACAAGCATTTTAAGCACAATTTTGCCTTTTTAGGGCCATTTTTGATATAAAATGGATATTTGTTTTCATACATATCAGTCTCCTTGAGGACAAGTAGGATTCAAGTTAGGGGATATTTGATGACATCAAATAACGTTACTTTATTATATCATTTATCCCATCTATTTTACCCACTTTTATATAATTATTGCATTTATTTAGCGTCTTAAATTGCTTTAAAGTTTATAAATGCAGTAATTCAAGAGTGTTTTGTGAAGACAATCTAAAAGGTTCATAATTTGGAGCTAAAACGAAGATATTTGAAGAATGCTGATTTCTAACAAATACGCTGTATCCAACAAAAGAGATATGGCGCATCCGTGCCAAACTTCACAAGAAAACGCGTTTGACCAATTCCCCATACGGTGTATCCCTTCTATCTACATACGTCGTATCCATGAAGATAACTATTCGAAGATAAAGTAAATCAAGTAAAATTAAGGAATGATTATCACTGGATTGATTCATGAAATAGCGTGCACTTCCAAGGAATCCGCTATTACGCGTATTCGACCTGCCAGATACGGCGTTATCAGTCTTTTTCCGACACTATAAATAGAAGACTCCAAAAAATGAGTTTTTAGTGTGCAATATCATATTCTTTATACCATACTCATTATAGACGAATTTTAGAAGAGAAGATCAACCACCAAGGTCAAGCATTGATCACGATCCCTAAGAAGACATGTGTAATTTTTTACACTCTTATCGTTCGATTTTTATTTGTTTAAAATTTAAGATTGTCTATTCAATGGTTTGTCGGCTAATATCCTCGGGTATTAGCACCTCTTTTATGAAAGTTCAAATTTTTGGTTGTTTTAAAATCGATTTTTAATTTATCGTGTTTGTTTAATTTTGTTTATCACCTCATACTTGTTTATGTATTTGAATATGCGACCTATCATTCAACTGGATCTAGTGATACGGACCAGGTAATCTAGATACCGGGATAACTCTCCATATCGTGTTTCATATTACTGGACCAATATGATCACAAATAATGTTCTGGTCTTTATCTTTTGATTTATAAAGCTTAGTTAGACCGGTAGGTGACCTCGTGAGATGTTTTAGCCAATATGCTCTTAATTAACAAAAAGATTTGAATAGTGGACTACCATTATATGAAACACTGTCAAACAATAAGTGGGTAAAGTTCCGTTGGGCTAAGGTTTTAACAGGATCACCACCGCTTTGATTCTCTAAGATAGATTATAATTAAACTAAAGGATGCTTTATGCGGATCCTTAATGTGACAGGATTAATATGTCTAGGTCTTAGGCTGATGTCTCGCCTAAGTCTTAAGAATGAATACCGGTTGAGATAAGTTTTCTTATTTGGTTGTCCCGCGTTTCTCTTCTGATTTTTCTTTTTTGTATGTTATTGTGTGTTGAATTGATATTTATTTCCACCAAACCTGTGCCAATCTCTCTGGCTGAAAACCCCATATCATTAGATAACGTATATAGCATAGGTTTAACCAGTAAATATACTAATTAAAATACTAATAGAATATAGGATTAATGTTACAATCTTAGTGTTTGACATCCTACTTACCGCCTAAACTTCCATCTTGGATCTGGGTACACTGCTCATTAAAGTAGTTATTTTAGGTTTGTCGGCTAAAAATAAATTTAAAACTTCAATAATCAAACTAGATTAACCTACACGACAACACATCATGTTGCTTCTTCGTTAACAACTCGCTTATTTTAAGTTTATAACTTCCCTTAGTGGCGATTTGCTGCTAGCTGTTTGTTTCCAGCCAAAATGAAACAAAAGGACGAGGTCGTACTCGTTTAGTTTGTTTACTTGAACTTGTAAAAATGGACAAAAGTTCATTTCATTTGTACTCTAAGCGGGTAGTTTATTCTTTATTTATGGCAAGTTTGTCAC
>BQNB010016509.1:54515-61848 GCA_026074375.1 Tanacetum coccineum
CTTTTTTTTCGGATGATATACACCAAGGTATGCATTAAATTTCTACATGAGGTAAAAAGCACCCTTATGACTCTTGACGTGTTGTCAAAAAAATGACTTTTAGATATACATAATTGGTCATCTTCTGTTCGCCACGAGATTTCACAAAATTGGTTAAAAGTATTGAAATTTCTGTCATCAACCGAGTTGAGCTTAGAGTGCAAATTTTCAAAATATAATTTTTGAAAGAAGCAGCCAAATTTATTCGAGACTTTCAATCTCTTGCAAAAGAAGCTGATGAATCTCTTACTAAGCACAAGGCATTGGAATGGGAAATTGAGCGTCTCTTGAGAGTAGTTGTCAGTCAGGATATTATGTCTATTGTGCAAAATAATTTTGTTATAGATACATCAAATCTCCAAACTGAGCTTGAACGTACGAAAGAATGTTTTGATAATTGTATCTTTAATAAGGAGAATGAATATGCTAAATTTGAATGATTGGTACAAAAAATGTGAAGAATGCAAATATGACAAAATTTTAAATGATAAAGCTTTTAATGACATGCAACAAAAGATCAAATGGTTGCAAGCTTAGTTGGGAGATACCAAGGGTAAAAGTAAAGATACTCCATGCGTATCAGATACCCTTGATCCTTTGCCTCAGAAACTTGAAAACGAGAACATAGAATTAGAGTTTCAGGTTCAAAATTATGAAAAAGAAAACGCTCATCTTAAGACTGCATACAAGAACCTATTTGACTCTATCAATGTGACACGGGCTCAAACCAAATTAATAATTGACTCTTTGCAGAAAAATTACATGACACAATTTATGAAAATGCTAAGCTAAGAGCGCAGTTATTCGATAAGGTTTATAAACAAAAGGACACCACCAAAGGTACGAGTACGAATACTAAATTTGCAAATCAATCAACTAAGAGGAAACCATTTTTGCAATCCTTAAGAAATACGTTTGTTGTAAGACAACCAAATGCATTTCAATATGAATGTCCAAAATTTTCAAAAACTTAGGTTCCTCAAAAGGTCGATAAGATGAATGATTTGTCAAATCCGGTCACTTCAAACTCGGTAGCCCACCCACGGAAAGAATCAAGAAAGATGTATACAATGAGGAAAGTGATGCCCTGGATGTTTAGGATTAATCCTTTTAAGAACACTAGGGAAGAAAAGTCTATTCCTAGCAATCTAAATAAACCAAGCGTTAGGACAAATCCGATCACTGTTTCACAACCTCATGTCATCACTAAGAAAGTTGTTAATTCTGACTCACATGCTTTCTCTTCTACAGGAGTATACATTACTACTAAGACCAGAAGGTCACAGCCTAGGAGCAATACAAAGAATGAGCCGGGTCCTTTCTACGTATAAGAGTAGTCGCATCAAGGAATAAAGCAGTTGAAGTAAGAAGAAACTCTAGGAATTTATGCTTACGATGAATATAGAGAAAACATATGTTATCTGAATGTAATAACATTAAGCTTGCTATTCGGAATGATAAATCTAAAATTGTTTGTGCTATGTGTAAGCAATGTTTAATTACTACAAATCATGATGTTTGTATGCTTAATTATGTAAATGGCATGAATTCTCGTAGTATGAAACAAAAGGCAAATGTTTCAAATATTGCAAATCAAACAAAAATAAGGCACATGTCTGTAAACCGAAGAATGTAGGGTCCAAAGAAAGACTTGCTTCACCTAAGCCTAGTAAACCTAGAATGCGCCTTAGGTGGTCACCATGGAAGTTTGTAGACATTCCAGGAAAGTTAATTACATCTAGTGAATCTAATGGTGATAATGCATGTACTCCTAACCCTCAAGAACCTACAATCAAACAGTTTCCAAATTCCACTTTTTCTCTTGGCAAGTTATCCAAATATGTTTGTGGTGCATCGACTCAGGTTGTTTCAAGCATATGACCAAAAATCTAAAGCTTCTCATCAATTTTGTCTGGAAGTTTTTAGGAATCGTTCGCTTTAGAAATGATCATGTAGCTGCAATTCTGGGTTACGGTGATCTTCAATGGGGAAATATTTTGATCACCAAGGTTTATTTCGTTGAGAGCTTGGGGCATAACCTGTTCTCGGTTGGGCAGTTTTGTGATTCAGATCTAGAGGTCGCTTTTAGAAGAAACACATGTTTTATTAGAAATCTCGAAGGAGTTGATTTGTTAAAACGAAGTCACACAACAAACCTTTACACCATCAATCTCCATGATATGGCCTTTGCATCTCTAATGACTCAGGCTAATTCTACCAAGTCGTAGTTATGGTATCGACGGTTATCCACTCAACATTCGAACCATGACTGATTTGCCAGAAAACATCTTGTCACCGGTCTTCAAAGTTTCAATTACATAAAAGAGCATCTTTGTCCCTACTTTGTGAGAAGAAACCGAAAAAGGGGCCATTCATCCACCCAAACCCATTCCAAATTCTAAGTAGAGGTTAAACCTTCTTCATATGGATTTGTGTGGTCCAATGAGAATCGCAAGCATAAATGGAAAGCGGTATGTTCTGGTGATTATGGATGACTACTCTCGTTACACTTGGGTACTCTTCCTTAGATCCAAAGACGAAGCACGAAAGGAGATTAAAACCTTTCTTAAGAAAATTACAGTTCTACTTCAAGCTCCAGTCATTATTGTAAGAACAGACAATGGCACAGAATTCAAAAACCAAGTACTTTAAGAATAGTTTAATAGCGTTGGCATCTCTCACCAAGCATCTTCTGTCCGTACCCCTTAACAAAATGGAGTAGTGGAACAAAGAAACCGCATGCTAGTAGAGGCTGCTAGAACAATGTTGATTTTTTCTAGTGCACCGTTATTCTTATGGGCTGAAGCAATTGCTACTACTTGCTACACTCAAAACCGCTCCATCATTCACCATCGATTTGACAAAACACCATACGAGCATATTAATGGCAGAAAACCAAATATCTCCTTTCTTCATGTATTGAGGCTCTCTGTTATCCTAAGAATGATCATGAAGATATTGGGAAGCTTGGTGCAAAAGGTGATATTGGCTTTTTCATTGGTTATTCTGCTACTTCTTGTGCTTACAGAGTTCAGAACCAAAGGACAAAGAAAATCATGGAGACCATAAACGTGACATTTGATGAGATTTTAGCTCTGGCTTTTGAACAAAGCAGTTTAAAACCCGGGCTTTAAAGTATGACTTCTAGACAGATCAATTCAGGACTCGATCTTACTTATGCTCTGTCAATAATAATAACTCAATGACCAACTGAAGGTAAATTGGATTTACTGTTCGAAGCTATGCATGATGATCATATTGGTGGTCAACCATCAGCTGCTCTAAGAACTGTTCTGGCTTCTCAAGCACCTCAAGATCTTCAGACTCCAACAAAAACTACAACAACAGTAGACACCGTCCTGACACCAATAAATTCATCCTCTCAAGCAACAAGTATTCCAATCACTTCACAGAATGTTGACCAGCTCGAAACACAACAACAACATATTCATCATCAACACGCAACAATTACTGACAATGTTCCGAATGCTATGTTCAATGAAAATTCATTTGTAAATCCTTTTTCTACTCCATCCACAAGTGCTGCTAAATCATCATCTTCACAATATGTGGATCCATCGAACATGCATACGTTTTACCAACCATACCCTTATGAATATTAGTGGACTAAGGATCACCCTTTGGAACAAGTGATAGGAGAACCCTCATGACTAGTTTTGACATGAAATCAATTAAGAACAGATGGTGACATGTGCATATATGCATTAACGGTGAGCACAATGGAACCAAAGAATGTCAACGAGGCTATGATCGACCTTGCATGGATTGAATCAATAGAAGAAGAGATTCTTCAGTTCAAAAGACTTGATGTATGGGTGTTAGTTCCTCCTCTAAATAACATAAAACCTCTTACGTTAAAATGGTTATTCAAAAATAAGCATGATAAAGAGAACACAGTCATCCAAAACAAGACTCGTTTGGTCGTGCGAGGGTACCGCCAAGAGGAAGGAATAGATTTCAAAGAATCCTTTGCTCCGGTTGCTAGAATGGAAGCTATCAGGATATTTTTGGCATATGCTAGAAACAAATTGTTCACAGTGTTTCAAATGGACGTAAAAACTGTATTCTTGCATGGTATGCTATAAGAAGACGTGTATGTATGTCAACATGAATGTTTCATCGATGCGGATCATCCAAGCCATGTCTATAAGTTAAAGAAGGCACTATTTGGGTTAAAGCAAGCACCAAAGGCATGGTACGATGAATTGTCAATGTTTCTCCTACAGAATCACTTCTTCGAAGGCATCATTGATCTAACGTGGTTTATAAGGAGCTTCGACGATGACATCTTAGTGGTACATGTCTATGTTGATGATATTATATTTGGTTCTACACACACTAGATATACCCAACTATTTTATGACCTCATGAAAAGCCACTTCAAAATGTCGATGATGGGGGGAAATGACGTTTTTCCTTGGTTTACAAGTTAACCAATCCCCTTGTGACATCTTCATAAACCAGTCCAACTACGTGCTAGAAATCCTTAAAAAATATAAAATGGAGTCTTGTGATCCCGTTGGTACTTCAATGGAGATCAAAGACAAGCTTGACCTAGATCAAAATGGGTCTCTAGTTGATGCAATGAAATATCGTAGCATGATTGGTGCCCTAATGTATCTTACGTCTAGTAGACCGAACATTTTAAATGCTACTTGTTTATGTGCTTGGTACTAGGCTAAGCCAACCGAAAAACACCTCAAGGAGGTTAAAAGGATCTTTCGTTATCTTCGAGGAACCGTTAATACAGGTCTTTGGTATACGAAGGATTCTGGCTTTAAACTAACCGGATTTTTAGATGTCTGATGAATGCGGACTGTACAAGGACCCTTTAAGATTACTTACGGGTAGACCTCAATCTTAGTGAGAAAAAGAAAGTAGTTAGCTGGTCCTCAAAGAAACAAGGACTGTATAGTGCTATCAAAATCCGAAGGAAGCAGACTATGTGTCTCTATCCTGCTTGTTTGTGCCTAAGTTCTTTGGATGCGAACCAGTTAACGGATTTTGGCTTTCATTCAATAAGATTCCTATCTATTTTGATTCGAAATCAGCCATAGCCATATCCTGCAACTCGGTTAACACTCGAGAAACAAAAACACATCGCTGTCGCTACTATTTCTCCATAAAGGAACATGTGAAAAACAAGGATGATTTGAACTGTATTTTTACAAGAGGTTTACCAATTGGCCCTAGTATCTCTGTCTTCACCAAAGCTCTTCAGTAGATTGATCATACTATGTGGTTTGTCGCCAGTATGCAAGTGATTCCTCAGGAACTTGATCGTCTTGCAAATCACCAGTAATTCTTTGTATATTTTTATCAGAAAAACAAAAATATAAAAAATATAAAACCTATGAAAGAACATACAAAATCAAAATTTCAAAAATATATAAATAATTTCTTCGACATGTCTTCGACATCGATAACATTTTTGCACCTAGAAATGTTGATTAATATTAACACGGGTGAATAAATGAAGTTCGAGCGAGAGTTTTAAATGCTTTCAAAACATGTCCTTTCACTTTTTCTCTATGACTTCTAAGTCAATTTCAGCTTAGGACTCGGTCTCAAAAGAAAGGAAAATGTTCATTTATGTCTATTTATCCTACACAACGGGAAGTTCATATCTTCTTGGTCTTGAGCAATGCCATCTAAACATTCAAAGTTCTGAATGCTCAAGAGAAGCACTAAGGAAATGATAATTAATACGATACATATAACATCATTTTATTGTTGGGCACAATTTTTCAAGATATTTTCAAAAAGATAAATTTCAAATTCTTTTAAAATTATGTGCTCAACAAACTCCCTTCTGTAAGTTTTCACTCTATTCTATAATTGAGGGGGAGTATAATAATTAGTTCAGTCTATATGCACTCCTGTTCTCCCAAGACATAGGTAGACTCATGTGAATTCTGGACATTAACATGTTTTTAATTCGCTAATTGTCAAAAACTGTAACCACATATGCAATTTTTGAGGGGGAGAATAGTGATTAAAATGTGATCAATACGGATTAACAATGGATACGATCTTCAATCTATAAGTGCTCTTCCAAACCTCGCATGTGCAAAACTCTTTCATAATATGGTACATATGTGTAGGAGGAGCTTTTTGGTAATTCTAGAAACTCTCAATGCGTCTTAAATGATTTCTCAGACACGTTGATTGATTTTTATCAAATGGTTTTCTAGATCTTCATGGAAATACCCCAAAGACCGACCAACCGTTGTTTCTTAAGGAGTTATAAGGCGGTTAAGGTTAGATATATTCGTTCCATAATCCAGACAGAACCAGAGGGATCTACCTAGGAATACTTCATTAGATAGAGTAGAAGTCCTAGGTATGATCGTAAAAAAGGAGTAAAGTGAGAAAGGGAATAGTGCCGATTGAGTTAGAGCTAGTACTGGAACAAACCCAACAAGGTACTAGTCATGAAGTCTTGGTAAGCACTGAAGGGGTTGAAGAATGAAAAAGAATTGTAAGGATAAAGGGTGCAAAGAAAGAAGCCCTCTATACAACATTAGGCAGAAACCGGGTTAATACATAATCTATCAGTAATCACAAAGATGATTTTGATATTAAAGACAAGGCATCATGGACCCAGTGATGCAATGCACAACCCTCCCTAGCCACTCAGAATCTCTCAAAAGATTTCTATTTCATTTCTCACAGAGATCAACACGTTGCTATCAGCTTTCTCATTCCGAGATTGTTGATATTGAAAAGGTGGCAGTCCGCTCCAGCCTCTGATTACCAAATAACAAATGTGCACATATAGAGTCTAGAGCCAACGAGATCCATCAAAAAGAATTCTAGGACACAAATTCCAATATACAAAATGTCATACATCATTATACAACATTTCGTATCAAAAGAGTCCTACGCATTATCCTTGTGATAAGTGCCAAAACATCAGAGTTATATTCTTTAGTATTCACAGTGACGATGGAAATCCTTCTTGAGCCAACATTAAACAAGCTCTTGGTAGGTGGCTTGCGAGATTCTATATGAATCAAGCCTGTGTCAACTGGATATCGATCTTGGTCCAGTATATGAATTGACGACTTAATCAGAAATATAGTAACTATCTGATTCACTCTTACTGTGTTTTCTGCTTTAAGACGCTTCGGCAACGAGAACGGCTATTACAGCTGCGAAACCCTGTCAAGGAGATTCTAATGAATTCTACCTAATCACAGGCAGTATTTATACTGATTAACGGGGAATCATGGTTATCATAACCGTATTCGATGAAGTGACAAAGACACTT
>BQNB010016510.1:0-12512 GCA_026074375.1 Tanacetum coccineum
AGGCATGATAGGTAGTTTATTATACCTAACGGCAAGTAGGCCCGATATCATGTTTAGTGTCTGCCTTTGTGCCCGCTTCCAAGAGGCTCCCAAAACCTCTCACCTTGAAGCGGTTAAGCGTATCTTCTGATACATTAAAGGCACTACGCACTTAGTATTATGGTGTCCTAAGGGGACCAGCATAGAAACAATAGTATATGCCGACTCTGATCATGCGGGAGATTATGTGGACCGAAAGAGCACTAACGGTATTTGTACGTTCGTGGGATGTTGTTTGACATCTTGGTTCTCAAGGAAACAAACCGCTCTTGCTATATCCACTACCGAAGCCGAATACGTAAGCGCCGAAAAGGCAGGTCAACAAGCACTATGGATGAAACAAGCTCTTATCGACTACAACGTTCGACTCGACGACGTCTCGATCATGTGTGACAATAAAGGCGTGATTGACCTTAGCAAAAACATGGTGCAATATTCTCGAACCAAACACATCAAAATTCGTCACCACTTTCTTTGTGATAATGTCCATAAAGGACATATCTCAATCGAAAAAGTGCCGTCCGTCGACAACATAGCCGACATTCTTACGAAACCCCTTAAACGTGAATCGTTTAACTATCTACATCTTGGTTTAGGAATGACGAAACACATTCCATAAATCATATTAGTCCATTTCTCCTTCTTCTGTCTCAATTCTAGTCTGTGTTCTATTCCGTGTCGTGACAACTTAAATACTTCATCCGAAGTACCTTAAGCATTTTTAATTCGCGAAATGCAAATTAAAACATCACTCCTCTTTATAAAATTTTCATCAAAACTAAGTCCAAAACGCATTGTTGAGGGCGGCCCCCATATCCCTGGCGGCCCTCCAATATATTTGGGACCGCCTGATAAATACAGGACCGCCAACAGCAGACACCATATTTTACACTTAGCCAAAAAAATTATTAATTCATTAAACAAAACACACCTTATCTTATCTGTAGCGACGAAAACAAACTAAAACAACCCAAAAACTCAAAATCACCCATTAAAACACTAATTGAAGATAAAATCAACATCTACAATCATTCATAACATCATCAACATCATCAATTGTAAGTTATTTCATCTATTTTCTTTCAATTTGAGTCTAGGGTTCATGATGCACACTAAAAATTAAAATTGGGGATTTTTTAGTTTACGTTCAATTTTGTACAATTAGGACTACTAGGTTACAATGTATAACTAATATGCTTCCCGTAGACATAAGATTTGCATACATTAGTTAGTTTGTCGAAAAATTAATTTCGAACAAAAACCCCAATTTTATTTTCAAATCACTCACGTTAGGAACATAATAAAATTGTTATTATGCATTGTTAATACAACTTAAAAACGTTTTCAAACACATGCATAATGATCTCATGAACAAATTTCAAGATACATAATTCATATGTATTTTTTTGACTTGTTTGGATAAGCAAAATCAAACTAAGGAGCGTTTGGATTAACTCTTAAGTTTTTAATTTTAGGTCGAGTTAATTGTTGCTCTATATTTGTCACATTTAGGCACACACTAGAAACAATGTGCATAACAAATTACAAGTAAACGGTAATAAAATGTAATTTTATTCTTTTTCTAGGAAATCATGCCTCGTAAGTCATCCGAAGATCACAAAAATACAAGAGCCTATATTCCAATAATATCACATGAATATCGTACACCTATAAAATAAAAACTATGAAACCTTGAAAGTCGTTACATTCATGAGGGTCGGGTGGTTTTTAAAAACTTTGTAGATCTAAACTATGTTCGGTCTTTGTTCAGCTTTGTCGAGTTTGAGTGTCTCCTTAAATCAATGACCAAATTTGTCCACGTTTAATATTTGAGTTTTATAGTCAGTATCAATTAAACTGTTTCGACGAAGGTCAAATGTTCATCGAATTTGTGATTCAAAATCAATTCTTTTCTTACTCTTTTGAAGAATTTGCTCAAATTCTTGACATACCTTGTGAGGGTGCCTGCGTCTTTACTGACAAGTGGTCACTTGATGAGTTAGCATATGGTGTCCCTACGGATGGTCCATATCAAACTAACTCTCCTTCTCTTGATGACATCATTTCGTCTATTCAAATTGATCGAGAAGGTCAATTCCGTCGCGTCCGTCATGAGGAAGAAATTGATGTTCTTGAATATCAAATTCTCACTCGTGAAATTGTGCCAACCTTGAAGCCTTTGGAATAAATTATCCGGGAAAACGTTTTCTATTTGGGGGTAATCAGGACCATGTTCCCGTGTGTCTTTGTTACATGCTTTATTATGTTGTACACTCCGAAAAGTTTAAAATTGCCTATTATATGGCAAAACGAATGGAGTGTGTCACCAAACAAAAGTGGTTGATTCTACCCTATGGAATGTTATTAACCCGTTTGTTTAAACTCATCATGAATTAAAATCATGAATTGTACAATGAGTCTTATGTCTTGTACGATCGTGTCATGAATCCTCTTGCCGCTCAACAAGAGCGAAAGACTAGAAAGGATCGTGGCACGAGAAGAGGTCGTCACTCCACTTCTTCTTCTTTTGCCTTTCACCAACCATCCTCCTCTTATCTTAACGACGATGATGATGATGTAAATGGCGAAGGGACCTCGCGTGCAAGCACTCCTTACCCCATTCATGATGTCAATTCGTTAACAAATGAAGTTCCTCAAGTTTTTCAAAACCTACATAACATTGACCCTCACTTGGAACCCTTTTACACCCGTCAAACCAAAATCATCAACCGTCAAGTTCAGATTCGAGACGAGAACCGTGGCGGATTAAGGTCAATTGGGAAAGGTCTCAGAAACTTGTGGAGAAATATGAGGAAGTAAGCAATATGGAAATGTGCCTTCTGACATTATTAATTATGTTACTTATTACTTTATGATGCTTAAGTACTTAAACTTATATTATTTAGTGGTAACTTAGTATGAAGTACGGGCAACATAACTTGCCTTGGATGATCTTTCGATTTTATCATCCTAAACACTTGTTTGCATGGAACTTGATACACTATAAATACCTATATGATGATATGCATGCTTATCTATTAGCTAATATGCATACATGTGTTTCCTTGATTGAATGATTAGTTTTATGAATTTAATTGTTAAGCATTAGATGATTCGTGATGAAATAGAGTTGATTGCAAAAGGGAAAAATAGGAAATTTCCTTCTGTACAGGATCTGCAAAAAATCAGGAAAACTATAAAATTTTCCTGTCTTCAGAGAACGGCCCCCATAAATATGAGGCGGCCCCCTAATATATCTGGGACTGCCATGTATATATGGGACCGCCATTAAAAGTCACAGAAATTTTACTGTGACTACCTGATTTTCTATGCAGTTGACTATTCTCTCTTAGACCCAGCTAAACTTCTTGCATTTTGCTAAACAACTTTCGGAATTTATTTCCTTAATCCTTATGCTTTTCTACTTTGATCATATGCTTTCAAATTAAATAAGCCTTCCTTCCCATTCTTCTTACCATCTTCATCTTCTTCAAACCATTCTACCATGAATTCCACCAAACCTTCTTCTTCTAACCCTTCCAAGAAAATCAAACTAACCATAATCCCTCCTAGACAACTATTTGTTAACATCTCTAGTGATGAAGATGTCACCACCACACCTTCTCCTACAACAACTTCTTCATCTCCAACTCCTCCAAATGCACCATCAAAAACCACATCCACCAATCAAACCTCATCAAGCCAAGAGAACACATCTTCTTCTTTTCAATCAAAACTTCAAATTTCACCACCATCTTCAAATGAACCAACTTTTCCTCATCTTTTGAACCCTTTGCTTGACAACATTTTCGGATGTTCCTCCTATACCTTCAAACCCTCAACCACTTCAAAGTCATCCTTCTTTGAGAATCACCCGCTCTTTACACCATCACTCCTCTGATCACATCAAGATACTCCCTCACCACTATCTTTCAACCACAACCATCAACCACTATCATAGCCACCCTTTTACTATAACTACCATCGAAATGACCAGGGTCAACTTGCATATGTTGTTTTTATAACCGAACTCTTTTCTTAACCCTAAGAGATGAATCGAATAGCTTGTTTGCTCATCTTGAGTATCTCCTCACTACCGCAATCACCTCACACTTTCCACCTCCACCTTGAAATTTCTTCAAAAGTTTTCATAAACGTGTCACCTCAAACCTTTTTGCTCAAAAAGTCATTCTCTATGAATCATGAATCATTTAGGATTGTCTCTCCTTATCTCATGAAGTATGTAGTGTGACTTATGGATTAATTATCTTGTATTAGTTCTAGTTTTATCTTATGTCGTATGAATGTATTCCTTGCATTTGCTATTGTATGAGTCTCTTGATTGTTGAATGAAACTCTCTTTTGGGCTCTAACTTTGTTTTGTAGCAAACAAATTTTCGTAAGATCGATCCCTTGGTGCCCTGAACGAAGGGGAGCATACATCAAGGGGGAGTCTTGATATCGTCGATTTCTTTCTTCCTTCAACTACTCGATGATCATTCTTTTTGGCTTTGACAAAAAGGGGGAGAAATGGAACAAAACTCATTAATAATGTGTAACTATTAATTTTATACAAAATGAGTTTATATTTTGTCATCATGAAAAAGGAGGAGATTGTTAATACAAATAATGTCTAAAAACGTTATTTATATTTTTCGACCCCTCAACGTTTTGATCATAACAAAATGTAAAAACGTTTACGATAAAATTAAACGTTTACAAATTATTAATCGTAAAATTCCATTTCTAAAGATTAGTAATCACTTAAGGTATGAACAAACAAATCATTAAGCATGATTAGTGATCAAGAAAATATTTTTCTCTTATCCATTACATTTTTACAAAAGAATTTCACAAAATTAATTATACAAAATATTTTCTAATTAAAAGAAAAGTTTTATTAAAAACTTAAAATTTGAAATTCAAATTTTCCCCCCAAAATGGAAGGTTCCATACCAGATACAACATTCCCCACAGAAAAACAAAAAAAGGAGCGTAGTCTACTAGGCGGCCCCCTTATAGGCCTGGCGGTCCCCTTATATATCTAGGACCGCCGAGACCGCCCCCAGTGACCGTTGAATTTTCTTGCCTATAAATACTGCTCTATTCCTTGCAGAAAATCAGACCTCTTTGCACGAAATTTTCAGATAACTTTCTTACTCTAAAAATCTTCTTTCTCTCTTTAAATCTCTTGATTACTAACATTCTTAGATCTTGTTTCAAGTGATCTAATCTCTTCTTCTCATCTCTTCCCTCTCATTCAAGTGCAAGAGAAGAACATTTGTATTCGCCAAGAAACAAATTGTTATTTAGTGATCTCTACGCTTTTCTTCTAAGTACCAAATCTCTATCGTAATTATCTTGTGTATTTGTGTGATTCAGATTGTGTGTAAATCCGATAGTGTAGATCTAGTGATTGTGTATTGATTGTGAAGTGGTAGATTGGTTCTAGCTAAGATTAGAACTCGACATTTAGCTTAGTGTTGGAAAATAACTTAAGCGACGTGTAAACGGTTTTCTCCGCCTAAAGGGATCTTGTTGACATAGTGAAATCTCGAGTAGGATACTCAGGGAGTGGAGTAAGGCTAAGAGGTGCTTCGTAGCCGAACCACTATAAAATCTTGGTGTCTTGATTTGATTGTTCCTTTTTTATCTCTTCATATTATTGTTATTGTTATTTAGCTTTAGTTTAGATTGTTATATTGTTTGTTCATATTGTGAATTAGTTAAACATACAACTCGAATCTAAATATTTTGAAAGCTAACTTTTAAAACGTAAAACGAACCTGTAAACTATCCCCTTCTAGTTTCCACATATTATCTTATAACGCAATTTGTGTTGCAACTTCGACGTATATATATGTTTTATCATCGAACCATCGACTCACTAAAGTAAATAGTCTAATGTGACACAAAATCCTCACAAAATATTTTGTCGACAAATAACAACTGAACACATTTCAGATAATAACATACACAAAACTAACTCAAAAACAGCTTCGTCGTAAGGCGCGGCACTGAAAACCTCATTTGTAATCATTGCTATTAGAATGAGATCATACTAGTGATCGTATCATAAAGTTTTTACCAATGTTTAAGAACATGTTGAATGAATACATTTCACGATGTTCGCGTTTAATAAGGTTATGGTATATGATCACTAAAATTTACTAGGTGAAACTGGTGAATTATATATTCATGAATCAAAAATCGAACCGAATCAAATTGAAAACCGATTTTGAGGAAAACATGAACTGAAAACCGAATCGAAGTGAACCAAGCAAAACCAAAACCGATTCGAGCAAAACCGAACCGAATAGATAGTTAAAGCTTATTTTTCTTTGTTTTAACCCGAACCGAACCGAGCAAAACCGAAACTAAAAGCTATAAATATACAAAAAACCGAAAACCAAACAAAAAATGGTCGGTTCGGTTTCAATCGATTCGATACCACTCGGTTTGTCAGTTTGGTTCGATTTTCGATTGATTTTGCTCAACCCTATTTTTAAACTCAGTAAAGCATTACTTCCGTAAAGATTAGATGACCGAAATAAAAGGGAGAATTGCATATATATCCCTGCAAAAGCTCAAAATTGCATATATATCCAAATTAAATTCATAATTATATATATATCCTTTTAAAAACCCAAAAATTGCATATATATATCCAACTTAAACTACTAATTGCATATATGTACTTAATAAACTTTTTAATTGCATATATATCATTTCTTAACCTTCATAATTGCATATATATAAATCCTTTATAAACTTTCAATATGTCTTATATATCAAGATAATTATTTAAAATAATTATGAACTCTAACTTATGATATTTATAATTTTATAAATAACAAAAATAACATTTGTTTCAAATATACGATGTCCCGAGGTTAAAAATAAACTAGATGACAAAAAAATAATACATCAAAACGATATGTAACATCACAAAAAAATAACTTTATATCAATATATAATACGAATGCATGAAATAAACTCATAATATATATCATGATTGTTATACATGTATAAAAAAATAAAGTATTTTACAATGAAAGCGTATATTGCTACCAACAAGTTTATAAGTAAAGAAAAAGAATTTTTTTTTAAATATTTTTATAATTATAATTACACAGTTGTTAATTTATATTAAATAGTTATATGTATATATAACATATTTAAAGTTTAGGAATGATATATATGCAATTATAAGTTTAAGTTTGATATATATGCAATTTTTAAGCTTTTAAGAGGATATATATGTAATTATAAGTTTGAGTTGGATATATATGCAATTTTGAGCCTTTGAAGGGATATATATGCAATTCCCCCGAAATAAAAAAACCTATAATTTATTAAATTAGTTAATACGACTCAAAGTTTGAACCCCCTGAAATACATTTTAGTAAAAGTTTTAAAAAACCAAAACATGATAAAAGATTGTTGACAAAAAGAGAACTTTAGTCCCGAGACAACGGGCATTTACAATCTTCGTGTGATCATTTTCAAAGATACTAATAAGTTACTCTCTTTGTTTCAAAATTATTTTCTCTCGACAAAAAATACACATTTTAAAAAAAAATGCATTTATTATTGTTTTCTTTTTTTTTACTTTTTGACAAAATGACAGTTTTACCCTTAGTTAATTAATTAAAGGCTTCTTTAAAGTTTGTTATAATAATTTTAAATAAGGGGTAATATAGTAAACTCATCAAACTTCTCTATCTATTTTTAATAGTGAACAATTAAACTAGGACATCATAAAAAGGAAACGTGAACGATAAAAATGAGACATGAGTATTTTCATTTTTCAAAATGAAAAGACTCGATGCGCATGAATGGGGTTGGGCTTCTGGTGTTATCAAAACATTACGTGGCAATTGGGCTCAGCTAACACACTCATACGTGATGCGTTGGGCACTTGGGCCGGAATGTTTAGGACAACTTTTACGGTTCACATATCGGTTTGGTTATTGGGTTGTTCGATTTTTTCGGTTTGGTTAATTCGGTTAAAAAAAATTCTACGTATAACCGAAAAACGAACCGAACCAGAAATCCGAAAACCAAAAACCAAACCGAATAAAATTTAAATTTAATTATATATATATATATATATATTTTTTTTTTTAATTTTATTATATAGATTTTTTGAAGAAAAATAAATTGCAAGCTTAAAAAGTTTTTTAATTTGGATTGCCAAAATTATATCCTGTTTTGTTTAAAAAAACAATTTTAAACAAAACATGATAAAGTTTTATATTCTTGACAAAAAGTTTTCGGTTTAGATCGCCAAAACTATATCCAAACCGAAAACCGAATATTTAATTTGGTTCGGTTCGATTTTGACAAATTCGGTTCGATTATACGTTCGGTTTTATTTTTTTAGGTTCGGTCCAGTTTCGGTTTCGATTTTTAGTTTATTCGGTTTATATAACCGAACAATTCACACCCCTAGTTGACAAAACTGTACAAGTCATTATTTGAACACCAATACACCATAACGTATGGTTCTGGACCAAGTTTACAAAAAGTCTCTCTGAGTTATACTAGTATAAGGTGAGTTTATTTAACACCGCTATAAACATAAGATTCGAGCAGGGTCGGTCATGAGTTTTATGCTGCTGTGGCGAGACGATTGAAAGATGCTCCCATAGGATGTATTCGATGTCGTAAACGCACTATTTTTCTAACGATGGCTTGAGAACAACTCACACCTATCAACATACTGAAATTTAGAAACAAATATTTAATTTAAGTCATTTTATACACTGAGTTATTAACATCTACAATTGTGTGGTATTTATAAACAATTTAAAATAATTGTATTTATAAATTAGTGTATTTGTGTGACTAATATTGTTAGTGTTACGCCTGCGGGTTAAGAGGAGGGACACACCAAAAGGATAACAGAGAATGCCTGGCACAAGGACTTCGTGATGGGTTAGGATACTATCATTATTTATCAATTGTTTAGAATATGTGTTTGAGTTGTGTTAGGATAAGTTTCATGTTTGTGTGAGATTATTTCATAACTAATATTTAATGTTTTTGTTAGGAAACAAGAAAATGATCGGTCACTCTACGTATTTACTTAATTAGATCGTAGACACAATATGTATTAAGAAGTAATCTAACCGGGCCAAACTATAAAAAGCTCACGACAAGCCCATGAAAAGCCCGGTTTATCCTTTGTATAAAAGCTCTCTCCACACATGAAAAGGGTGTTGATTTTTATTCTTCCTTCCACTTCTCTCTCTAAACCTTTCTCTCTGTAAGATTATAACAAGTATTGGTGTGTGTTTGAGATAAACTAGGAACCTATAATTGATATCAAGAGCCACGGGTGGGTTTGATGATTTGTGGTTGTGTTGTTTAAGCTTATTCGGACAGCTTGTTTCTGGCTTATTTCTATTTCAACTTATTTTTATTTTTTTCTTTCTTCTTTCGTACAGTAATATATAGGATTCGGTTTTTATTGGGCTGTTAGAAATATAAATATGGGTCGAATCTCCATTTAGGTGGTCACGGCTAATTTGTTTAGCTTTTAAGGTGTTGTTTCACTTATTTTTCAACGCAACAATCTCTACACCTTTTAATACAACTAGTTAGCAGCTTATTTGTTAAGTTTATTTTTCGTAGTTTATTCGGTTGTAAAACAACTTATTAGAGCTTTTTATAGCTTATTTTAGGTGTCCGCTTATTGTCGTTATATTAGGTTTAAAAGCTTCTTTAGTACTAAAAGTGGTAACTTTTTATCTAAAATTGTTTTTGCTTATACATCTAATTTTTTCGTAGCTTTTTTAGTGATTAACACTGCTTATTTTCTTTTTGAAAAATCTGGGTTTGTGTATGAATATAGCGGTTTGACTGTGAATATAGCGGTTTGGCTATGAATCTAGCAGTTGTTGGAAAAATATTTGTGAAAATGATTTTTCGCAAAGTTTGGATATTATTTAATATATGTATATGTTATACATATTTATGTTAGCTTGTAGTTTTGTGTTTTCCTCGAAGAGAACTTCGCAACGATCTAAAGTATGTTCAAAATTGAGTTAATATGAATGAGATATCGTGTCTCAAAGTGGGACACAAAATCTAAGAAAATAAACTATCCACATCACCTAGAATAGGAAGTGGGAGTATGTTTATATAGAAATCTTGATATTTGCTTTTAAATTCCTTTGTTGGTTTATGCTCCCACACCTACGTTGCAGCATAATTTTAGAATTGATTTAAACTTTGTCAACAAGTTATACATAATCAATTAAATTAAATGGAAGATATCAAATCGGTTTATTTTTTAGGTGATATTCTGTCTTGGTGACCAAGACACGTTTTCATTATAAAATAGACTCTCATCCTTCAGTTTTCAATATAGAAAAATTCGAGCTCCATTGCAGACGATTTACAGCATCATTTCGATCATAAACATACGACTTTTCCGTGATTTTTCAGGCAAGTTTGTCAGGTCCGGCTGTACAACAGCTTTGGACGTTGTACCTGGGAAACAGACGACGAATCTGTTTTAAGGGAATCGTGTTAAACACGAGCCTTATTCCACGACCTTTTACTGCTTTTATTTACTTATCATTATATAGTGTCTGTCTTCTGCTTTACCCCTTCTGTCTGTTATTTAATTTTTTGTCATTTATTTTCTGTTAATTTATTTATTGAATTATAATTCGATTTATATTAATAAAGTATACATGTTTCCCTACAATCTTAAAACAGATTCTCTGTAACAGAATTAAAATCACTTTTGTTAAATCGGATTAATTATTATTAACAGATTTTATAATTATAAACTGTTTTTTATCGAAACCAAGTTGAGTTTCTTTGGAAATCAGTTTTAATAAACAGTTTTTTAATGTACAGATTTTGAATTACAGATCTATAACGGTTTTTATAAAAGCAGTTGTTCAGATCAGTTTAGTTTGAAACCAAGATTGAGTTTCTATTAAACTGATCTAGTTGATTCATTGAAACCAAGATTGAGTCTCTTTGAAGCAGATCCGGTACAAGGTTATAGAAATCAAGATTGAATTTCTTGGATACCGGTTTATAACAGTTTATTTAATTGTTTGTGTGTGATCTTTCAGGTGTTCAGATCAGTTTATTTTGAAACCAAGATTGAGTTTCTATTAAACTGATCTATTTGATTCATTGAAACCAATTTGAGTTTCTTTGAATCGGATTTGGTACAAGTTTAAATAAACCAAGTCGAGTTTATTAGATACCAAATTATTTTAACAGTTCTTAACTGTTTTGTATTGACAAGTTTACTAATGGTAACACGAGTGTAACCCTAGTGAATCTTGTAAATGTAATTGGTGCGCCAGTTACTGACATGGTTGCAAATCATGACGAATTTAGATTCATTGAAACCAAGTGGATTTTCTTTGAAACAAATCTCTTAAAACATAAGTTGTTATTTTATTAGATAACTGTAACATGTTCAATGAAATCAAGAAGAGTTTATTTGAAACAAGATATTGATAATTATACAAGTTATTATTAAATATCAGATTATATACATCATTAGTGAAAGTGTTTGTTTGACTTGTCTAGTTTATTTTAAACTGGGTCGAGTTTAATTATTAACTAGATATAATTCTTGAAATTTTGAAGTTTAAAAGTATATCTATAGAAACCTTGTTATGTTTATTTAAAAGAATGGATCTACTAAAACCTTGTTGAGTTTCTTTAGATGAATGGATCTACTGAAACCTTGTTGAGTGATAAGTGTAAAATACACATATCCATTTATGCTTAAAATAACCCAATTAAACCAAAAACAGTCTAAAAATGACAAAAATGTGCTTGTATTTGTGTTTTGTGTGTGCAAGTACGGATATACCATAAATCACAAGAAAACAGTCAAAAACGGGCAAGCACGAACACGAGAATCAGAAGAGTACAAAAAGAAGCCAAAGATTCAAAGCCGAAGCCAGAAAAGTCAAGCCTCAGTCAAATCCAGTCAAACATGGTCAACAAAAAAATCAACCAATAAAAGACAAAACCCCACAATAATCTATTTTCACTCTCCAAGTTTCACCAAAGTCCAAGAATGACCCCTCACCTCTCATTGGGCCCAGATCCCCTTAAAAATCATACCCAGATACCATATTAACCAAAAGCCCAAAACCATAAGCCCATTAACTAAGCCCTATACCCTTTTATGAAACTACAAGGACTTGTCCTGCCATTTTTGAAAGTAGTTTTTACACTACAAGTGTGATATCAAAAGACAAGGACCATTTGTGCAATTTCACCAAACTTCCAACTGAATTAAACGTTTTCAGTTATAAAAAAAGTGCCATTTCTTTTTTACTATTCATTGTCTTCTACAAATCACCACATGGGTAAAATCAAGGGGCAAACGTCAATCAAGGGGGTTAGATGGTCAATTCAGAAGCTCACTAACACAAATGCAAGGACAAATTAGTCTAATCAAGGGGATACTTAACCTCTCT
>BQNB010016510.1:14878-71505 GCA_026074375.1 Tanacetum coccineum
AGAGAGATTAGTGAGTGTTTTTTATGTGTTTTCAACCCCAACTCATTACATGTATTTATACTACCAATCCATGGCTTAAAATCATCAAAAAAATAAAATAAAAACAAAAAAAACGGTTATATGACCGTTTGAAAAAATTTAAAAAAAAACCGGTTAAAACCGGGTTTTTTTTTAAAAACGTATATAACGGCTAGTGTTGACCGGTTTTTTTAACCGGTTAAAACCGGTTTTTTTTAAACGGATATAAAAAAAATTGAAATAAAAAAAAACGGTTAAAACCGGTTATTTTAAAAAACCGGATAAAACCGGGTTTAGAGCCGGTAAAAAACCGGTCGCTTATTAACCCCGAAAACCGGTCTAACCGGTTCGGTTAAATAAAAATTGGTTTTTTTTTAAAACCGGTTCCGGTTTTTAAAAAAAACGGTTCCGGTTTGCACCTCTACTTGGGGGCCGCTGTGTATATTGGGAAGCCGTTTTCTAGAAAGTTACGAAATTCTCCATGTGTCGCCTTTTTCAGGGTTACCCAGAAATAAGAAGGTTTTAAGGAAGATTGTGGCATTTATTATATTTTCAAGAATCACATAATCTAGCAAAGATGAAAGGCATGCAATGTATCTAGGTGGAAGCATGTAAATGACATAAAGTCTATAAAATGTCACATAGCAAGCAACAATAGTGATTAAGGGAAGTTATATATTTACTAGAATATATCATACTAATATCTAGTTTAATTCTACTGGCAAGATAATCCTAACACGTGATCGTGTTATGTTTCCACATCTAATTTACGTGTGATGATTATGATGCTCACATCGAACATCTTCCGGAATTTCATTAGTTGAAGAATTGTGTAAGGGGTTCATTGTTGTTGGATAGGAGATGAATTTGTGATTGTTTGGAGAAAATTCAGTTAATTTGTTAAGAAATTTTGACAACAAGAGTGCGTATGGTAGGATACCATTGGATCGATGCTTGAAGTCATTTATTCAATTTAGAATGAAATAAGAGATGTTGAAGGGTGTAAAGGAAGTAATGCAAAAGAGCATATAGGCTTCAATTCATATATGAATTTTGGATACAAGTTTCCTTTTAAGTGAAGGAAGGTTTGAAATCCGGTTTTGTTTAGGTTCTTTTCTAAGATACCTTTGCAATCAAATGTTTTGTCAACTACTCTTTCTTCATGAATAGGTCGACAAGGTATTTTTAGATATGATAATTTTGAGGAGACCTGGTGTGATTAGAAAGGTATGATTTATTTGGAGTTAAGAAAATGTGAGTTTCTGAGCATTTGTGTTTATCTTGAGACATTCTCTTTCACCTGTCAATAAGATTATTTTAGTATGTATCATTCATAATTTTCAACATCCTTTAGACAAGTGTCTAGTGTGTGCCTAATTGTGACAAATATGGAGTAACGATTAACTCGACCTAAAAAATAAAATCCTAAGAGTTAACCCAAGCGCTCCTTAATTTGATTTTGCTCATTCAAACATGTCAAAAAATACATATGAATTATGTATCTCGACCTTTGTTCATGAGATTATTATGCATGTGTTTAAAAATGTTTTAAAGTTGTATTAACAATGCATAACAACAATTTTATTATGTTCCTAACGTGAGTGATTTGAAAGTAAAATTGGGGTTTTGGTTCGAAATCAATTTTTCGACAAACTCACTAGTGTATGTAAATCCTATGTCTTAGAGAAGCATATTAGTTATACATTATATCCTAGTAGTCCTAATTGTAAAAAATTGAAAGAAAAATGGAAAATCCCCAATTTTAATTTTTGTGTTCATCATGAATCCTAGACTCAAATCGAAAGAAAATATATGAAATGACTTACAATTGATGATCTTTGTGGTGTTAGGGAAGATTATTAGTGTTGATTCGATCTTCAATTAGTGTTTTGGTGGGTTATTTTGAGTTTTAGTTGTTTTGTGTTCATGTTCGTCGCACCAGAAGGGAAAATGGGTGTTTGTTTTTTAGTTTTAGAAATTTTTGACAAAGTGAGAAAATTTGATGTCTGCTGGTGGCGGTCCCATATTGATCAGGGGGCCGCCCAAATAAACTTTGGGTCTGCCTGAGATATGGGGGCCGCCCGCATTATAGATTTTTTCGACTTTTAAATTTTGACACGAATTTACTAGGAAGAGTGACTAATTAATTTGCATTTCGTGTATTAAAAATATTTAACAAGCTTCGGATGAAGTTGTTAAATTGTCATGACACAGAATGGAACACGGACTAGAATCGAGACTAGAAGAAAGAGAAGCGGACTAACATGATTTATGGAATGTGTTCCATCATTTCTAAACCAAGACAAAGATAATTAAACAATTCACGTTTAAGAGGTTTCGTAAGAATGTCGGCCGTTGTCGACGGACGACACTTTTTCGATGGAGATATATCCTTTCTGGACATTATCACAAAGAAAGTGGTGATGAATTTTGATATGTTTGGTTCGAGAGTGTTGCACTGGGTTTTTGCTAATGTCAATCGCGCCTTTATTGTCGCACATGATCGGGACGTCGTCGAGTCGAACGTCGTAGTCGATAAGAGCTTGTTTCATACATAATGCTTGTTGACATGCCTTTTCGGCACTTACGTATTCGGCTTTGGTAGTCGATATAGCAAGAGCGGTTTGTTTCTTCGAGAACCAAGATGTCAAACAACATCCCACGAATGTACAAATACCGCTAGTGCTCTTTCGGTCCACATAATCTCCCGCATGATTAGAGTCGTCATATACTACTGTTTCTATGTCTGTCTCCTTAGGATACTATAATCCTAAGTGCGTAGTGCCTTTAATGTATCGGAAGATAAGCTTAACCGCTTCAAGGTTAGAGGTTTTGGGAGCCTTTTGGAAGCGGGCACAAAGGCAGACACTAAACATGATATCGGGCCTACTTGCCGTTAGGTATAATAAACTACCTATCATGCCTCGATACTTGGTACTATCTACCGACTCACACTCTTCGTCTTTCGTGAGTTTAGTATCGAAGGACATAGGGGTTTTCATTGGTTTAGATTCTTCTAAGCCAAATTTCTTAAGCATTTCTTTAATATATTTAGATTGATTAAAGAAAATACCATCTTCCATTTGTTTTATTTGTAATCCAAGGAAGAAGTTAAGTTCACCCATCATGCTCATCTCGAACTCGTCATGCATGATTTTGGCAAATTCATCACACATGTCTTGACAAGTCAAACCGAATATAATGTCATCGACATATATTTGAACGATGATGAGGTTTGAACTTTTCTTCTTAGTAAAAAGAGTGTTATCTACCATTCCTATTTTATATTCATGTTTAATAAGAAAAGATTTTAATCTATCATACCAAGCTTTGGGTGCTTGTTTAAGACCATATAAAGCTTTCTTTAGTTTATAAACATGATCTGGTTTTTCAAAGTCAATGAATCCTAGAGGTTGTGCCATGTATACCTCCTCATTGATAAAACCGTTCAGGAATGCACTTTTTACATCCATTTGGAATAGCTTAAAATCTAAAGCACAAGCATAAGCTATATATCCTAAATGACCTAGTCCTACAACTAGAGCATAAGGTTTCATCATAACGATGCCCTCTTGTTTTGATTATACCTTTAGCAACTAACCTGGCCTATTTTCGAGAAACAATACCGTCTCATCTAACTTATTTTCTAAACACCCACTTAGTTTTCCTATGATTTCATATTACTAGTTGTGGAGACTAACTCCCAAACGTCATTACATGAACTGATTTAATTTCTTTCTTGCATAGCTACTATCCAACTTTCATCTCCTAAGGCTTTCATTCACATTCTTTGTTCTATAGTTGAAATAAAACAAAAGAAGTTACTTTAGTTTGGGCTTTGATTAAGGGTTATTTGGTTAAGGTATCCTAAGGACATATTTACAATGGATGTTTCCTAGATTCCTGAAAAATTGACTATTTCGTTAATCTTTAAAGTTTCATCCTCATGTTTTTTTATAAGTTATTCTTTTTACTGGTAATGCTTAATTGCTTCTCTTCCATCTAAGACATCACCACCAAGTTGATGTCTTAGAGGGTAGAGATTTCATCAAAATGTCACGTTGAGTGATTCTTCGACTTTCCTAGTATGTTTGTTAAGGATGATGTAGGCTTTACTATTTTGTGAGTAACCTAAAAAGATACCTTCGTATGACTTTGGGTTAAACTTTGTAAGGTAGTCTTTGGTGTTTAAAATAAAGCACTTTCTTCCAAACACTCTAAAATAATCAAGAGTAGGTTTCCTACCTCTCAAGAGTTCATAGGTGTTTTTCTAGGATGGCTCTAATTAGGAATCAGTTTGAGAATGGATTTTGATAGTATCTACGGAGGTTACACCAAACTTTTGTGGTAAGGAATTGCTCATTCAACATAGTCCTAACTCATCTCCTGAATGTCTATTTTTCCTTTTGACCAGCCATTTGATTGAGGTTCGGGAGCCATAAGTTATATGTTAATACCATTGGCATGTATAAAATTCGACCACAGTTGCACTCATTATCAAATTCCCTACCGTGGTCGGTTCTTATTGACACTATAGTACATCCTAATTGGTTTTGAATTTTCTTACTAAATATTTTGAATTGATCAAAGGCTTTGATTTTGTCCTTAAGTGAAAATCTAGTCCAAGAAAAACTAGAGTAGTCATCTACTATACTAAGGTGTAAGCGGTTTCCTCCGTAACTCCGTACGTAGATAATACCAAGGAGACCCATATGAAGGAGTACAAGCATCTAGTCGTGAAGACGATATTTCTTAGCCTTATGAACAGCGTAGTTTGCTTTCCAATTTTGCAAGCATCATAGAAGTGTTGATCAAAACTTAAGCCTAGGTATTTTCTAAACTAATTTCTTAGATGCTAACGATTGAATGAGACCCTATTTACGTGGACCTAATCTCCTATGTCATAACGTGAGAATCTTCTCAATCGTTTGCTAGACAAAATTTTTCGTCTTTAGGATTTTTCCTAATTTCATCACATATAACTCTTTCTTCCTAATACCTCTACCTATGACCTTACCATCCTTAGTGGATTTCATTATCATGTTCAGAGAAAGTTACACTACACTTATACACATAATTATTTCCTATACTAAACAAGTTAAATCTTAAGTTATCTACATTTCTACATTATCATTTTGGGAGAGTCCATTCAAGATCGTACTATTTTTTATTCTTGCCAAGGATGTTAACAGCGAAGATTGCTCCCAAAAATATCATTACCTCCGTTGAAACTTGTAGCTTGAGAAGAGCTTCGGTTAACCCGATCCATGTGTTTTTGGAGACACCGCTATCCTTTATCCCCCATCGGTTCCAATTGACTCCCAAGGCATATCTATTTATATAAGGCAACACCTCAAACATTTGGTCCCTAATATCTCATGGGTCCTCAAAGTTGTTAGTGCTTAACATCCCTTGCATTTGATGCAATTAGATAAGATGTGTCACACCCCCAAACGGGGCCTAAACGGAAACACGTGTCCGGGGGCGTGGCGTCATAATATACATCACACAAGATACAAAGAACGACCTCTAAGGGTACGTTTGAAAATCCAACATCATTGCATTAATTTAAAATAGTTAAGGTTTTACATAAGTTCTTAGATAATATGCGGAAGCGAATAAAAGGTTTTAAAGTTTGACAAGATATTTAACATAGAAAATAAGTTTTTTTATTCCTTGAAAATCGGGTCAATCAAGGCAACACCATAAATCAAGCAAAGACATCCACAGCTAAGCACCTAAGAAAAACATGCTAAAACGTCAACATAAAGTTGGTGAATTCATAGGTTTGAATTTAGTATTAAAAGTAGACCACAAGTTCGCAGTACGCATGTGACAGTTATAACAGATACAACTCCACATAAAAAGTATTTACTGTTGCGCTAAGCTCATGACACCGAAGCTCAATTAAAAGGAAGCATATTATATGCCAAACAAGAATTAATTGCCCTAAAGGTATCTGACCAAGATCACCTAGTGAAATCCGACATGGTATATATCCGTTTATCGAGAGCCCCGTGGGTAGTGAGCGCTACTCACCCGGATAGGGATAATTAGTCCCAATAGATCTATTTACAACATTCGCGCTTACTTAACCAGTCCATCGGTTAAGCAATTGACGGTTCATGATAGTTCGGGCATTAGTGGTCTATTCGCTACTTAGGCAACACGTAATCAGGAAAAGGTAACGTAAAGTAACTGTGTCCATAGTTTAAAAGCAAGCAATGTTTCTCACCCCAAAATAGTAAAGTAAAAGTAGTAAAACGTGGGGCTATGAACTCACCTTAGCAAGATGAGCAAATGATAAATCACGCAAGAAAAGATGATATAGAAATCTAGGCTGCGACCTAAATACTAACGCAGCTAGAACACAGAAAGTATGCCAAGAATTGCACAATATGTTCATCACCAAAAGACATCCATGTGTGATTTCTTTGGTTTGATTATCAAATTATGACGAAATAAAATCATATAGTTTTTCGTTAAGTTTCAGCGTTTAACCAAAAATTACTATTTTTAGTAAGTTTCTATTTTAGGAAAGTTTTTAGTTTTGGAATGTTAATACCGTCCCCTATATTTGCTTAATCCATATTTCCTTAAGTGCACTAGAGAAATCTAAACGTTTAACTTCCATGTCCATCTTGCTAAAATTCACCAAACTTACTATTTTTAGTAACCTTAACGCTTTTCCTAAAATATGTTAACGACGTCTTTAAATGATACTAATCAATATATATGTGTTATTATATGTTTCGCTAGTGTTTTAAAAACTCGCAATATCTCAAAAAGTGTCCGAAAATCCATTTTTACTATTCACATCAGGCAACCAATTCCATTTGGTTTTTGCCCGAAAAAAGTTTCTAGTTTTATTTGGCTATAACTTTTAACCGTTTTAAGTCGATTTTATTGCTATATATAAAAAAATTTATGATTCAAACTAACTCTCCCAAAAACTACTTTTACACCTAATGAAAACATTCCTAAGTCACTCAAAACCTCAAAACCATTTCAGATTAGCAACATCATTTTTCACAAACGCTTCCAAAAATCACACCAAACTTCACAATAGTGCTTAATCTAGCCTAATCTCCATTCATAACTAAACCACAACAAAACCATAACCTAAAATTAACCTAATCCCTCTCCATTTCTATTGGTTCAACTCTCAATCAACTCTCATCTCGACCAAAATATAATATTTTACTAGTAAAACATAGTAACATCATTATTTTATAAAATCTTGTTTTATAAACTTCCCAAAATTTAAAACACAACATATGGATGTATGGATCTTGAACATATATGAAAGAACATAAGTAAATCACAAAGAAAAGATCAAGAACACTTCCAAGAATAAAGAACAAGTAGAGAAATCACAAGATCTAAACCCCAAAATACTAGATCTATAAAACCCAACAACAAATCTTGAAACCCTAGTTTATAAACTCTTGAAAGACCCTTGAAATCAAAGAACCAATACTTTAAACCACCTTAGATGTTCTTAGAAATGAACCTAGTATACTTGGATTATGCAGGAAATTAAATATTGTGGAAGCCCTAAAGGAGGTGTGTGTGCCGTAAGCTTCAAAGAGGAGAGAATGAAAAATTTTGTTTGGACTTTGAATTGATATGAAAAGCCCGCCCCCCATCGTTGTATATGTGTATGTATTTATAGGAAAATAGATGGTCTAAGGTTTCTTGTTTTGTAGTACCAAGTGACCAACACACACCAAAGGTGTGTGTACACCTTGTTCGGCCGAAACATCCCCACAAGGACCATTTGGTTCAAATTTTGAGTCATGGTTCATTATTTATGCTTAAGAGCTAGTCAAAGGTCTTAGTCTAAGTCTTACAAGAGTGTAAGAGCTCACATGTTGGTAGTGCATGGTAAGTGTGCATGAGAATGACACTCTCATGTGTCACTATCCATCACATGCATAGGATATTCAAAAAGATGCTCTAGTATTTAATTTAGGACTTAAGGCTATTTTGTTTGTGTTTAGGCGTCTGAATGATCAAGAGGGGGAGGGTGAACGAAAATTTTGATTTATGAACATGAGATGGACGATATCTAAAGTTTACCACTAAAACATTCGGGTATCCGGGGTTTCCGTTAGGTCAAAAAATGCGAAAAAACGTAATTTAAATGTTAAAGCGTAAAAATAAATACCGGGAGTGATCGTAAACTACGAAACACTTAGAAAAGATAAAATAACTTATATAATGTCCAAACTAATCAAAATCCAAAGTCGGAACACGTCCGATGACGTTTTTCAGATTTACGCGAGTTAACTTCCCGGTAAACTGCTAGATTCAAACGTAACGTATAAAAGTTGAAAATAATTATCAGAAAAGTTTAAAATATTGACCTGAAATTCTCGGGGTGTGACATTCTTCTCCCGTTAAAGAATCTTTATCCTCAAATCTTAAGACGTTGACTAAGGGTTAACGAAAAGATGAGGTTACTTTTTCTTCATTTGGTCCTCGAACTCCCAAGTAAACTCAGGCCCTCGTCTTGAATTCCAACGGACCTTCACAATTGGAATGCGGCTTTGCTTCAGCCGTTTAACTTCTCGATCCATAATTTCAACTAGTTCTTCAATGAAATTAAGTTTGTCATCAATCTGGATCTCATCCAACGGAATAGCTAGTGGTTCGTCTACGAAATACTTCTTCAAATTGGAAACGTAAAAAGTGCTTGAACTCGGCTCAATTGCTCTGGGAGTTCAATTTGATAAGCAAGCGTTCCCACTTTAGCAAGAATCTTAAAAGGTCCAATATAGCAAGGGTTCAGCTTTCCCCATATGCCGAAACGTATCACCCCTTTCCATGGTGACACTTTTAGCATGACCTTATCTCCAACCTCAAATTCTAATGGCTTACTTCTCCTATCGGCGTAGTTCTTCTGTCTATCTCGTGCAGCTTGAATACGCTTCTTGATCTGAATGATCTTCTCAGTTGTTTCATGAACAATTTCTGGACCAGTGAGTTGAGCGTCTCCAACCTCAGCCCAACAAATAGGTGATCGACATTTTTGGCCCTAGAGAGCTTCAAACGGTGCAGCTTTGATACTAGTATGATAATTGTTGTGGTAAGAAAACTCCACCAAAGGTAGGTGTCTATCCCAACCTTTCCCAAAATCAATCACACAAGCACGTAGCATGTCCTCTAAGGTTTGGATGGTTCTCTCACTCTGACCATCAGTATGTGGATGGTAAAACTGTACACATATCTAATTGAGAGCCCTGGGGCATCGTTCAACGATTTCCGGAAATGGAATGTAAACTACTGTCTCGATCAGAAAATAAATCGAAACTGGCACTCCAGCCCCGAAGACTACTTCCTTCAAAGTATTGTCCTCATCAACTTCTCCATTGAGTCAATTTCCTTCATTGGTAAGAAATGAGCAGACTTTGTGAGTCGGTCTACAATTACCCAAATTGTATCTTGACCGAGACTATTGGTCTTTGCAGCTAGTAAATGTTCTCCCACTTCCATACCGGGATCACAGGTTAAACCAATAAACCGGATGGTTTTTGGTATTCGGCCTTGACTTTGGCACATGTCAAACATTTACTAAACATTGGTGGCAATCCTCAGCCTTCATATTTGGCCACCAATACAGCTTCTTTAAATCTTGTACATCTGTCTAATCAGACGTACCGAATACTTTGACTTATGCGATTCATTCATAATCAACTCTCTTAAGTCACCAAAACAGGGTATCCAACTTCTCCTATTCAAGCATAACGTTCCATCAGCACGATGGCTCAAGCTTCTTAATCATACCACACGAACTTTTGTTACATAATTCTCCCTATTTTTCACCTCACTGAGCGTCTAAGATCTGCACCAGGAGGTTTCAGACCAATTCGTCAAAAATAAGCTTAAACTCGTAGTGGCTATTCTAGTTCCTTTCGGCTTAAGGCATCCGCCACCACGTTCGCTTTTCCTGGATGATAACGAATCTCGCAGTCGTAGTCGCTCAACAGCTCCAACCATCTACGTTGTCTCATGTTCAATTCTTTCTGATCTAGAATATGTTGCAAACTCTTATGATCAGTGAACACAACGCACTTCGTGCCGTACAAATAATGTCTCCACATTTTGAGAGCAAACACTATAGCTCCAAGCTCTAAGTCATGTGTAGTGTAATTCTTCTCATGAATCTTAAGTTGGCGTAACGCATAGGCTATGACCTTCTCCCTTTTCATCAAAACTGCCCAATCCTTTATGAGAAGCATCAAACAATAACCATGAAGTTTTCACTACCTTCGAGTAAAGCCAAAATCGTGCACTACAACACTACTTTGCTTCATCAGTTTTGAAATGATGCAAAGCTTTCTGCCTTTTCACTCCAATCAAACTTCACGTTCTTTTGAGTCAACTTCGTCATAGGTTTGGCAATTTTTGAGAAACAAAAATCCCTTCAATAAATTATTATCGGTAATAGCCAGCAAGACCTAGAAATTGACGAATCACTGTCGGAGTCTTAGGCGATGCCCAATCCTTGATTGACTCAATCTTAGATGGGTCCATGTGAATGCCTTCACTATCAATCACACGTGACCAAGAAATTGTACATTTCGACAGCCAAAATTGCACTTCGAAAAAACTTGGCGTATTATTTTAAAACAAATCTTATTCTTTTTCTTCTTATTCTTTTTCTTTAATTTAAGTTTACCCACAATTCTCTACCAAATCTTTTTCTTCTTTTCTTTCCTTTTTTTATTCTTCCTTAAGTAACCCCAATTCTTTATTCTTATTCTTTCCCCCCAAATTCTTTCTTTATTTTTCTTTCTATTTTTCTAATCTTTCACTTTCTTTTTTTTTTTCTTTCAATACACCCCCCAATATACAATTCTTATTTTTTAATTCCCTTATGTTAAATTTCTTTCTTTCTTTTCTTTTTCTTATTTTACTTTATTAACCCCCAATTACCCCTAATATATTTTTACTAAATACAATTCTTTTTTCTTTCTTAATTCTTTTTTTCTTTTCTCTTTTTTTTCTTTTTTTTTCTTTAATTCTTTCTTTTCTTTCTTCTCCATTCTTGTTGCTTTCTTTCTTGTTCTTTTCCTATTTTTTCTTCCCCCCCCCCAATTCGTTTCCTTTCTTAATTCTTTCTTTTTCCAATTCTATTTATTACAAAAATACCTTAACCCAATTCTTTCTATCTTTTTATTCTTTCTTACCAAATTCTTATTCTTTTCTTTCTTTTCTACAATCTCGTACCTTTCTTTATCTCCCAATTACCTTTAAAATAATTTTAAAAATAATATTTTTAAAAAAAAATAAAAACTTAACCAATTCTATTCTTTTCCTTCTTCTTATTTCTTCTTTTTTCTGTTATTCTTTTTTCTTCTTTCACCCAATTCTTTTTCTATCTTTCTCCTTAATTCTTTCTTTTTCTTTCATTTATTCTTTCTATTCTACATATAACCCCAATTATCCCCCAATTCTCTTTCTTCTTCTTACAATTCTTTAATACAATTCATTTTTTCTTTTCTTTTTTTCTTTCCCAAATTATTTACCATTCTTTTTCTTTTCCTTATTCGTATTTTATTAACACAATTCTTTCTTTCTCCTCTATAATAACTTTTTATTAATAAAACAATTCATTATTCCTTTCATTTATTCTTAAATGTTTTCTTCTTTTTCCTTATCTTATTCCTTCTTTTTCCTTATTCTTTACAATAATAAAACCAAATCTTATACAATTCTTTCTTCCCATATCTTGTTTTCTTTCTTTTTCCGTTTATTCTTTCTTCTTTTATCTTAAATTCTTTTCTTTTTTTTTCAATATTTTATACCAATTCTTTCTTATTTTTTCTTCTTTCCTACCCAAATTCTTTTTTTTTCTATTCTATTCTTCCCCCCAATTCTTTTCATTCAAACCATATTATGGGAAGTAGTACTTACTCTTCTAAGCAATTCCAATTAATTAACATCAGGTGTTTTGCATGGCTACTTCTCTTGGTTCTTAGAGTAGATCAAGATATCATCAATAAAAAAACGAAACGATCAAGATTATCTAGGTTACGGTTTGCACGACCCAATTTAACAGAATCCATGAATATCGTCGTTGAGGTTTTGTTAGTTCACAAACGGCATCAACTTGAAACTCATAGTACCGGTAGCGTGGTCATAAACGCTATCTTTGAAAGTCTTTCCTCTCGAACTCTGAGTTAGATGGTAACCAGATCTCAGGTCGATCTTAGAGTAGACTCTTGATCCTTACCACAAATCAAATAGTCATACGGATTCTTGGAGTAGGATAATCGATTCTTCACAGTCAGCTTGTTCAGCTCACGGTAATTGATACACATCCGAAAAGATCCATCTTTCTTTTTAACAAACAAGACCGGGGCTCCCCAGGGTGAGGAACTCGGTCTTATAAATCCCTTGTCAGAAAAAGTTTTGTAGCTGAGTATACAATTTCTTGCATTCTATTTGTGCTAATCTATACGGGGCTCGTGCCACATGTGCAACACCTAGGACCAAGTCGATTTGGAATTCAACTTGTCGCGTAGGCGGTAATCCAGGCAAGTCTTCTGGAAAAACCTCTGGAAAGTCCCGTACAGTCGGCACGTCCTCAAGTCGCTTCTCCTCTGACTCGTTCTCGATTTCCTTCTTCCGTTACTTATGCCAGAAAAATTGGGCAACCTCTCTTAATATATTTATGAGTTTTAGTGCACGATATAATGCTCAACTTCAAATTTTCTCATTTTCCATCTCTATCACCTTGAACAATTAAAACTTCATCTCCAAAGGGAATTCACACAATCTTCTCATCATAAATGATCACCGCATGATGTTGCTACCAATCTATGCCAATGATAGACGTCAAAACCACCATGTTCTAACTGGCATTAGGTCGATACTAAGATTGGGGCCTAAGAATCATAACTTACAAGCCTCTAAGTACGGTATTAGTCTCAGAAATTCTCCCGTCGGCTAATTCGACAGCATAGCTAACGTCTAAAGTATCAGGGGTTATATCAAGCAAGGTACTAAAAGTAGTCGACGCAAAACTTCTATCGGCACCCGAATCAAATATCATAGAAGCATAAAACATTCATGAGAAGAAACGTACCCTTGACGACAATGGTAATCGGTTAGCTTTTCTCCTCTCACCCAGCACATATACTTTTCCATCTTGCTTCAACACCCAACTCCATACTGTTTCCTAGCCTAAATTTCCAACGGTTTTTGATCTTTCAACTGTTTGGCAATCACTCTTGTAAGATGACCTGCCTCCACCCCGAAACAAGTAAAAACTTCCCCTGATTCAACTATTTGACCTCTCTAGTAGAAGTAGTGGAATTTGTGACCTTACAATCCTGGGTCAAATGCCCAACCTTGTTACACTTTCCACATCTCATAGTGTAAAGAGGCCCTCATGGTGGAAGCATACTCATTTTACAGAGAGGAACACGTCCATTATACGGTTTCTTCTCATTGTTTCCAGCCGTATAGGCTCTCGCCACATTCTGACCTCCAACATTTAGCCTTTTGAATGGTGGCTGCTGTCCACGGTTGTCTCTCTGATTGACCTCTAATCTTCTTTTGTTCCATAGCATTTTTCACATCATATCCTTTCAACTTTTGGTCCATTAAGTTGTTATCAATTCAGAACAGCACTTTTTAGTCTTGCTAAGGTTCAGCAGCAATTACATCCTTTGGATGTTATCAGGGAGTCCTCCAATGAATTTCTCAACCCGATCCTCCTTCTCGGGGACCATCTTGGTGCACATCATAGTAAACTCTTGAAATCTTTGAGTATAAGCAGCCAAATCATTGTTCTTCATGGTCAGATTCCACAGCTCAGATTCCATCTTTTGAATCTCATTTCTTGGGCAGTACACTTCAGTCATTAGCTTCATGAGCTCTCTCCATGACATGGCAAATGCAGCCTCAGCTCCAATAGTCCTCTTATGTGAGTTCCACCAAGTTAGTGCACTGTTTAACAGTGTGCAAGTAGCATACTTGACTTGGTATTTCTCTGGACAATTGCTGATATGGAACACTGTTTCCATCTTCTCAAACCACCTTATCAACCCAAAACTTCCCACCTTCCATAAAGTTGAGTGGTTAACACTCATGAAGTCCTTGTAGGTGCATTCCTAGAATAGGTCAATCACATCTACCATTCTCATTTGGATTTCCTTCCATTTCCGCCATTTTCCATTCACACCATTCCATCTCCCCACCCAATTCCATCTCCACCATTTCCATTATCACCGTCGACGCTGTTCAGGCTTTGATTCATAGTCATCGAGAGCATTGCACTTAGCACGAGTTCCTTCATAAGCAGCCATCGCTCCCTCCGTCCTCGTCGTTAACGGATCGGCACCCGAATCAAATAATACATAAGCATAATGGTTGTTGAGAAGAAACGTACCCGTGACGACGTTTGAGTCGGGGTTAGCGTCTCCTCCACCTAGCACATATGCTTTTCTTCTTGCTTCACCAACACCATTTTTGTTTCCAGTTTTGTTTCCACGGTTTTGTTCTTTCAGCTTTGGCCAATCACTCCTGTAGTGTCCTTGCTTTCCACACTCAAAACAAGTTAAAACTCTCTGATTCACTACTTGACCTCTCTGATTGGAAGTAGTGGAATCTGCCGCCTTACAGTCCCGGGTCAAATGCCCAACCTTTTTGCACTTCCCACATCTCACAATGCATGGCCCTTCATGATGAAATTTACACTTGTTGTAGAGAGGTAGCGGTCCATTATACACTCTCCTTTCATTGTTGCCAGCCGTGTAGGCTCTTGCTACATTCTGACCTCCAACTTTTTGTCTTTTGTTTGGTGGTTGTTGTCCACGGTTGTCCTTCTGGCTGTTATCGAACTTTCTTTTGTTCTCAACATTTTTCATAGCATAACCTTTCAACCTTTGTTCCATTAAGTTGTTAGCAATTCGAACAGCATCTTGCAGTCTTGTAGGTTCTGCCGCAATCACATTTCCCTGGATATTATCCGGGAGACCTCCAATAAACTTCTCAACTCGACCCTCCTCCTCGGGGACCATCTTGGTGCACATCATAGTTAACTCTTGAAATCTCTGAGTATAAGCAGCCAAATCATTGTTCTTCACGGTTAAATTCCACAGCTCAGATTCCATCTTTTGAATTTTAGTCCTTGGGCAGTATACTTCAGTCATTAGCTTCATGAGCTCTCTCCATGTCATGGAAAATGCAACATCAGCTCTAATAGTCCTCTTATGTGAGTTCCACCAAGTTAGAGCATTGTTCAACAAGGTTCAAGTAGCATACTTGACTTGGTATTTCTCTGGACATTGCTGATATGGAAAAACTATTTCCATCTCTCCAAAAAAAACCTTACAACCTGACAACTCCTTCCGTTCCCTTGAAGTTGAGTGGTTGACACTTCATGAAGTCTTGGTAGGTACACTCTCGAGCAACAGGCCTAGATCCCTATTATTCTCATTTGGATTTTCATTTCTGCCATTTCCATTCTCACCATTTCCATTTCTAATCTAACCATTTCCATTATGGCTATCATTGCCGTTTTGGCTTTGATTTTCAGCTTCGAGAGCATTAGCAGTACGAGTTGCCTCATAAGCAGCCAACACTTCTTCCACTCGTCGGTTAACTAGTTCTTCGATTGCCTCCAGGGTCATACCAGAACGAGTGATAGTCATGTTCTACAGCACAAAACATAGCACATGGTAAGGAATCGATATGAGAAATAGCCACTATAAATGGTAAATAAGGTTATATAGGAAAATACAATAGAACATGCCTTTTCCAAATAATAAATAGCAATAAAGATGAATACCAAGAGAATCAAACAAGCTTTCATATCATATTATTAAAAAGCATCAGTCCGATTACTGTTCAACCCATAATGGGGAACTTGATTTACCCTAACACTACTAACAACTGGTTCTACTATTAGCCTAAAGTCCATACACAACATCATGGATGAAAACTTAAACGCCTCATAGCGAATGTCTCTAATATACTAAATTGCATCCTGTCATAGTAGCAGAACCTATGAATCTGCCTAAGCTCACTCTCCATAAATCTCACGCATCGTCAAAACCTATCGGCTCTCGCCCTCTCCATCCTCAGGGTGCCTCAAAGTCTCGCGTTGCTCCTCTCCAAGAATGCAACCTGCTCAAGTAAACTAGCTCTCTCTCCACCAGCAGTCAAACACCTCGCCTCCAACTCTCTCTATCCTGTCTCAATGTCCTTTACCCTCTGAAGAGGTATCTCTAAAACATATTATAAAATATCCTTGCAAACCCTCCTCAAAACCTGTCCAAACACTCTAACATTATCAGCATAATCATACATCAGGTATAACAATCCCAAGCAACCACATCCCTCTAACCTCCATAGTACCTCCTCTACTAACTTGACCTCGTCCTTAAACCTTGTCCTTATACATCTTCCCAACAGCGACCTACATATAAATAACTGCATCAGCCTACCCTCAGCAACATCCTGTCTACTACAACCTCATAAGCCGTAGCATCACCTCAATGTCTCTAACACATCCGTATCATGTCCTCCATAACACAAATCCTTCTGGTGGAAATAGAATCCCTAAACCTCTTGCGAGGTGGAAGAAGATCAACACGGGAAGGAACTAAAGCTCTCAATAAAGCTCTCGTAGCCGGATAGGTGAAGTCATGGTATGCAGAAAGGGACCGATACTCTTGCGAGATGATCTAAGCAGATGTCTCAGAAGAAGAATCCCTAGCAACTACTCGAAATGTCGTTGGTGGATAATGGGGATAATGGGGCAGACCTTCCAACAGAGATAGGCCACGCTACACCCGTTGAGTCCCAAGCAAGTGAGGAAGAACAAATCTTGGTGGGTGAGATGAATCAGAATCGTGGTGTCTGTGGAGTATGTCTAGATAAGGCCATGACCCAAAATAGAATGCACCAAGAATGATGAATGATCCTGAAGGTGAATGACTCGATATGATCCGAAAAGTAAAATGTGATCCAAGTGATGTGAATTGTACCTTACAAATGGCCCACAGGATTGATATGGTTAATAGTCGATCCAAGTGGGAATGTCCTCCTAGTCGGATAAATAAGCACATCATCGACGAATCCTTAGTGGGGCAAACAAAGGTGTAAGAGGAAACTCAAATGATGGAGCACAAATAGCAGATGGTGATGGTAAAATAAGGAGCTAGGGATCATTGTAGTAAGAAGTAGTAGGTGATATATTGCCTCTCGGTATCTCAGATATCAGACTCTGAATCGACCTGAACACAGAAAAGTGAAACCATAGGTAGCTACATATACGGAGGTGTGAACTCTCGATGGATCAGCCTCTGATGATGAATGGTATCATGCTTGAGTACCCCGGCAAGGTGAGGCAACTGCAAGGCCGACCCCTACCTCTTGGTGCAACGAGCCTCAACAGAATAAAACCGATAAGGAAACTCGCGGAAAAAGGATCTCACACTCTCGACGATAACGCCCCCCCCTTTTTCCCCCCCCCCCGAAAAGAAATGAAAATTAGACCAGACTCCAAAACCTCACAAGCAAAATTTATATAAATACCCTTTAAACAAACCATGTAAAGGGTGTGTAATGCAGAAGAAAGTAAAGATGGTGTATAAAATATAATCATGGCAAAAATAATCGTATTATAAATTAGGAAATTATTATAATTAATACCGTATACTTAACGATAGTAGTTATATACACAAACAAGTAGCAGCACGTAGGATTCACAATACTGGTTATAGACAAGACCTAAAAATACTACAAAGATGGTTCTCTATAACCTGGCTCTGGAACCAATCTGTCACAACCCCCTAACGGGCTAGTCCATAACATGTGTCCGGGGCGTGAACGGTCCTATAATACATCACACAAGATACAAAGAACGACCTCCTAAGGGTACGTTAAAAATCCAACATCGTTGCAATTAATTAAAATAGTTTAAAGTTTTACTAGGCACCAAAATAATATGTGAAAGCGAATAGAAGGTTTTAAAGTTAGACAATGATTTAACATAGATAAACATAATTCTTGAAAATCGATTCCAATGCAAAGGCAACACCATAGAAGCAAGCAATAAAACATCCACTCGCTAAGCACTTGAGAAAAAACATGCTAAAACTTCAATATAAAGTGGTGAATTCCATAAAGTTTTGAATTTAATATTAAAAGTGGACCACAATTTCACAGTACGCACGTGATAGTTATAGGAGATACAACTTCACATAAAAAGAAATTTATTGTTGCCTATAGCACATACACCGAAGCTCCAATTTAAAAGGATACATATTATATCCAAATAAGAATGCCCAAAGGTATCTACACAAGATCACCTAGTACATCCGACATGGTATATATCCTTTTATTAGGAACCCTGTGGTAGTGAGCGTTATTTTACAAAATTCCAACGCTTACTAACCAGTCCGTCGTTAAAGCACTTGACGTTCATATAGTTTGGCATTAATGGGTCCTATTTGCTCCTTGGCAACACCCGTATCAGAAATGGAAATGTAAAGTAACTGTGTCCATAGTTAAAAACAAGCAATGTTTTCTCACCCCAACCCAAAATAGTAAAGTAAAGGTAGTAAACGTGGGGCTAATGACTCACCTTAGCAAGATGAGCAAAAGATAAATCACGGCAAGTAAAAAAAATTGATATAGAAATCTAGTCCGCGACTAGAATAAGTAACGCGATCCTTAGAAACAAACGGAAAGGTATGGAAGAATTGCACAAATGTTCATCACCAAAATAACATCCCTGTTTGTTTGCTTGTTTTGATTAACAAATCATGACGAAATTTAAAATCATGATAGTTTTTTTGGTAAGTTTCGAGCGTTTAAACCCATAACCTACTAATTTTTAGAAGTTTCTATTTTAGGAAAGTTTTTAGTTTCAAAGATGTTTAAACCCCAGTACTCCTATATTTGCTTAATCCATATTTCCTTAAGTGTACTAAAGAAATCTAAACGTCTACCTTCCATGTCCATCTTGCTAGAATTCATCAAACTTACTATTTTTAGTAACCTTAACGCTTATCCTAACATATGTTAACGACGTCTTTAAATGATACTAATCAATAAATATGTGTTACTATATGTTTTGCTAGTGCTTTAAAAGCTCAAAATACCTCGAAATTGTCCGAAAACCCATTTTACTATTCACATCAGCAACTATTCATTTGGTTTTGCCAAAAAATGTTTCAAGCTTCATTTGGCTATAACTTGGCCGTTTTAAGTCCGATTTTAGTGTGCGATATATGAAAAACTATCTATTCGAAACAAGCTCTCCAAAAACTACTTTTACGCCTAATGAAAACATTCCTAAGTCGCTTAAAACCTCAAAACCATTTTGGATCAGCAACATCATTTTTTACAAACGCTTTCAAACATCACACCAAATTTCAGAATAGTGCTTAATCTAGCCTAATCATCATTCACAACTAAACCACAACAAAACCACACCTAAAGCTAACCTAATCCCTTCATTTCTATTGTTGCAACTCTCATTCAACTCTCATCTCACCAAGAACATAATATTGAACTAGTGAAACAAAGTAACATCATTATTTATAAAATCTTGTTTTATAATCTTTCAAAAATTAAAACACAACATATGGATGTATGGATCTTGAACATATATGAAAGAACATAAGTAAATCACAAGAAAAGATTCCAGACACTTACAAGAATGAAGAACAAGTAGAGAAATCACAAGATCTAAACCCCAAAATACTAGATCTATAAAACCCAACAACAAATCTTGAAACTCTAGTTTAGATCTTGAAGAAAAACCTTAAAATCAAAGAACCAACACTTGAAATCACCTTACGTATGAACAAGAATCAACTTAGAATACTTGGATCTTGAAGGAAATCAAGAAAAAGAAACCCTATAAGGGTGTTTGTTTGTGTTGTGGCCAAAAAAGAGAAAGAAATAAGAGATAAGATTTTTGAGAGGCTTGGAAATAAGAAGTAACCTTAAGTTATGAGATGTGCTAGTATTTATAGGAAGATATTAGGGTTTAGGGTGTGAATAATAGTATACATGTGACCAACACACACCAAAGGGGGGTGTGTGTGTGGGTTCGGCCGAAACAAGTCCACAAGGACCACTATGGTTCAAAATTTTGAGTCTTGGTTCATACTAGATGCATAAGTTGGTCTTGAGTTGGTCAAATGAGGTCAAAGTGTGTAAGTATCACATGTTTTTGTCTAACTTGATGAAATGTGCATAAGAAAGACCCTCTCATGTGTCACTTTCATACACACGCATGGGAAATTCAAAAAAAGATGCCTTTGATTTAATTTCAACACTTATAGTATATTTGGTTTGGTTTAGGTATCCATATTTATAAGAGGGGGGGGGATATGAACGAAATATTTTACTTATGAACATGAGATGGATGATAACTAAAGTTTACACGAAAAGATTTCAGGTTTCTGGGGTTCCGTTTGATCAAAAACGCGAAAAATATAATTTAAACGTTAAAGCGTAAAAATAAATACCGAATGTGATCGGTAAAACCTAACGAAACACTTTGAAAAGATAAGATAACTCATATAATATCTAAACTATCAAAATTCCAAAGTCGGAAACGCGTCCGATGAACGTATTTTCAATTTTACGTGGGTTAACTTCTCGGTAAACTATCGGATTCAAACGTAACGTATAAAAATAAAAAATAATGATCAAAAAAGTTTAAAAAATTAACTTAAAATTTCAGGGTGTGACACACACACACACACTTAATATCTTTTTTTCCCTCCCAACTTTAACGCAAAATCGTCATCCCCCAAACCATCATTTCAAGCAGAATTCAAATCTTAATGTATAAATAAGGAAAATTGTTCTTCACACCTTAACAACTCATCTCCTCCATCGAATTAAGTTTTTACATAGATTTGATCTCGAAAAACCCTAAATAACGAATTAGGGTTCATCAAAGTCAAAACTTAAAAACCCAAATTGAGTAAAGGGGTTTTACTTACTTAGGAGTGTAGAACACTCATTTAAAATAGTTTTGTGAATGGTATAACATAACGAATGTGCTACGTTAATTTTTTGTGCAAAAATAATGGGTTTAAGAGAGAAATGTTGTAAAATGTTTGTAGATTTTGTGTTAACTAGGATGTATATGTATCCTTGAATTTATTTGAGCCTTTAATCTCGTCCTTGTTTTTAGTTTCTTGAATAAAAGAGATATAATGTGTAAACATACTCGTTTTTTTCTCATTCTTGATGATTTTGTAGCTAGTTTGTTGTTATATATGATCCTAAGTGTTATACATCTATTGTGTATGCTATTTAAACATTTATTGTCTCATAAAAATCATGTATGTAAACATTATGTGTTTGAAGGCGAGTTAACAATTGCATGTGTGAGCAGTTAAAACGCCATTAAAAAGGCCGTTAACAACTCCCTTCAGAAGGCGAGTTAACAACACTCCCTTATAAGGCGAGTTATCAACTCCCTTTACGAGGCGAGTTAATAACATCCTGTAGAAGGCGAATTAACAACTATGCCTCATGAGATGATTTAACAAATTCCTATAGGAGGCGAGTTACCAACACACTATAGGAGGCGAGTTAACAACACCCTTTAGGAGGCAAGTTAACAACACGCTATAGGAGACGAGTTAACAACACCCTTTAGGAGGCGAGTTAACAACATGATTGAGGAGGCGAATTAACAACATGATTAAAGAGGCGATTTAGCAATGGTTTTAAGGAATTTTAAGATTGAATTTTTTGAAGGCAATTTTCAACTCAAGTTAGGTAGCTAATTAAAATTGGTTAATTAGGCAATCTAATTAAGTTAAGTGTGCTATATAACAAGGTTCAACAAGGATATCTGAACATGTCTTAGGTTACCTTATTCTCTACAAGTTAGTTTGAATAGGATTCCCAAAAACACTAATTCTTCATTGTCTAATGACTTTCACGTTATTGCCCAATTAAGTTGCCCCTTTGGTGGATGAATTGATCTAATTCAATATTGTAAAGCTTAAATGCCTTAATAGCTAATCATTTAAATGATGTCACACAACATTGGATCATAGCTTAAGATTTAAAGGCCTCTATTATTCATATATAAAATTAGTTATATATATATAAACTGTATTGGTCAAACTCTTAGCAGAAACATGAATACCACTCAAGCACAACAGAAAGCCCTTGATGATGCTCTTGTTGCCCCTGCTGACCGTCTTGAGTTCGGGAAATGCAACATGAGACTCAAGACTGACATCAAGCCAAAAGAAGCTACATTTCAAGTGGTGTTGGATGCTCTCGCTCTCACTCTATTCTACCGTGCATTCCTGATCACTGCAGATGTTCTTGCTATTTACATGCAAGAATTTTGGGCTAACGTTTTCTGTTCAGAAAGTTTCATCCATCAGATTCACTATTAACAAGAAGAAAGTCTCTCTCGATGTTGATATATTTAGAGACATTCTCCAGTTTTGTCCTAAAATTCCAGGACAAGTCTTTGAAGACCTCCCACTAGAACAAGACATTCTCTCTTTCATAAGAGATCTTGGACACACTGGAGACATCACTTATCTTACTGATGTGAATGTTGACTACTTGCATCAACCATGGAGAGCATTTGCTACTGTCATCAACAAGTGCTTAAGTGGTAAAGAAATTAGAATGGACAAGATTCGTCTCTCCCGTGCTCAAATTCTTTGGGGTATGTTCCATAAGAAGAATATTGATTATGTGTATCTACTCTGGGAAGACTTACTGTTCCAGATTAAGTACAAAGATGCTAAGAAGATAAACAAGATGTCATATCCCAGATTCACAAAGATCATCATTGATTACTTCATGTTCAAGTATGAGTCTATGAATGTAACATCCAGACATGAAGATACTCAGGTATATGGTACCATCCTTCCAACAAATTAACAAATCAAGCAATGTTGGAATCCAAAGCCTACCATACATATGATGCTTTTGCTTCTGGAGAGAATGATCCAAAACCAAAGTATATTCGAAAGAAAGTGTATTCAGACACATCTCCTAAGAAGAAGCCTATTCAAGCTACTAAAGGTACCAGACTCAAGTCAAAAGCTAAGGTGGCTAAACTTGACAGGAAGAAGCAACCTGCAAAGAGGACAAAAGTAAAAGTTTAGATGTATTATCTGAGGTTGCATTAACTGAAGCTGAACAAATTAAGCTGACTACCAAGAGAAGCAAGAAAGACTTTCACGTATCACATGCAAGGGGATCAGGTGATGGAGTTGACACTCAGTCAAAGGTTCCTGATGAGCAATAACAAAAACTTTGTAACAGATAAAGGAATACTGTACATACCAGGGTTCCCGATGTACCCTATATGAAATAAGAAATTGATAAAGAGTCATGGGGAGAAAGGTGAAGATGAGTATATAATGATAGCTGGTGATAATGATGATGATGATGGTGATAGTGATGATCATGATGATGATTGTGATGACGAAAGAACAGAGTCTGATAGAGATGAGATTCCTGATCCAAAACTGACTAATGTAGATCAGACAAAACATGAAGAAGAAGAAAATGATGATGAATTCTATGAAGAAGAAGAAGAAAAAACATTAATGATGAAGAAACGATGTATGATGAAGAAGATGATGAGGTTACAAAGGAGCTATATGATGATGTTAATGTAAATTTAGGAAATGAAGATACTGATATGACCATTGCTAATCAAGGTGCCTCAGATCAACAAAATGTTTCTCAAGAATTAGGATTTGAGCAAGTAGAGGAAGATGCTCATGTGACACTTACACCTGTAATTGACACACAGAAGACTGGAGATCCAACACAAAGCTCTTCTATTTCATCCGACTTTACAAGCAAGCTCTTATATCTTGATAATCCATCTCCCGCTGACAATGAGATTGCCTCTTTGATAGACATAACAGCTCAGCATGCAACAGTGATTCTTGAAATCACATCAAGCTTCACTATAACTATTCCTCCACCACCTCCTTTCCTTCGTCCTATATAACAAGAAGCAACACCAACACCTACACCAACAACTTTCTCAACAACAACTTCCATAAATCCAACAATGACTTTACCAGAAATTCCTAACTTTGCATCCGTATTCAAGTTTGGTTAAAGGGTATCCGCATTAGAATCTAAAATGTCTGAGTTAAAGCAAACAAATCAATTTACTAAAGTTGTAGAGTTCTTTAATATCAGGCATTGTTAATACGAACCTAGCTCCAAGATGAAAGAAGAAGTGGACCGTGGCTGTCCAAACTACACAATAAACAATGCACAAAATAAGCTCAAGCCGAGAATCAATAATTTTCATATCATAGTATAATCCGCACCAAGAAACAATAATCAAGGATCAAGTTAAAGCACAAGTCTCTAAGATTATGCCAAAGATTGAGAAGTATGTCACAGAATCTCTGGGAGCTGAAGTGTTAGTTAGATCAACTAATCAACCTCAGATGGCTTACGCAGTTGCAGCTTCACTGTCAGAATTCGAACTAAAGAAGATTCTCATTGACAAAATAGAGGCCAACAAATCGATAAATAAATCAGACAATCAGAAGAATCTCTACAATGCATTGGTCGAATCATACAACTCTGACAAAGACATCATTACCTCATATGGTGATGTTGTCATACTAAAAAGAGGACGTGATGATCAAGACAAGGATGAAGACCTTTTCGCTGGATCAGACCGAGGGACGAAAAGAAGGAAATCTGGTAAAGATAATGAGTCCTCCAAAGATTTAAGGTCTAAGGAAAAGAAGTCTTCATGTAACTCCAAAGATGCTTCCCAATCCCAACATAAGTCTTCCGGCAAGTCTGCCCATGCAGAGGATCCAAGTCACACTGTTGAAGACTCAGGCATGCAACAAGATCAAGAGTTCATCATGTGATACAATGATGAACAACCCGCTGACAAGGAGGTTACCAAAGCTGACTGGTTCCAAAGAAACTCTAGCGAATCCTCCAACTCTGATCCTGATCGGAGTAGAACGTCAAGTTGACTTACATTCGACCACCTCAGACCAGGATAAGTCAAGTTGCACGTGCTGATGAACCACCTAACATCATTTGAAAGTTCAATGATACTCATTCGATTTCCTCTGCATTTGTCTTGAACACTTAAAATTTCCAAATCTGACTCAAGAAATTCTGGTTGGACCGGCATTCAACCTGCTCAAAGTCACTTGCAAGAGTATAACGAAATTAGAGTACCATCTTGAAGAGTGTTCCAAAGCAACAACTGAACATCTTGACTGGCATAACCCATAAAACAAACTGTATCCATTCGATCTAAGAAAGCCTCTTTCGTTAATTCAAGATCATCGAGGACGTCAAATTATCCCTAAGGATTACTTTATCAATAAAGATAGAAATAATTGAAGGGTTGAGACTAAGCAAACGATACCAACTTCTGTGACGAAGACAAGGCTGCTACTTTATGAGCTCAAATGATCGAAGCTTGGTATCCAAATTGTGGAGTCCCGTGTCATTTGAAATATGATCACATGCTTACTTTGGCACTTCACACTGGGTCCCAAACACTAAAGCTTCTACGGATACGCAAGTAACTTGACTTCGTCCAAAGATGTTTACTCCAGAAGAAGAATTATTACGGTAACCAGACTTAAGATTATGAAGATGTATGACTACGGTCACCTGTAAGAGATTGAAGTTCGTCGAGATGATGAGAAGCTATATACATTTAAAGAAGGTGATTTCAAAAGACTATGTCTACAAGACATTGAAGACATGTTACTTCTACTCATTCAACAAAAGCTGACCAATCTCATGATCGACAAACGGTATGATTTAAATGTGGCATTACGTATGTTCACCAGACGTATTGTCATTCAAAGGCGGGTAGAAGATCTTCAATGTAACATCATGCTCTGATAAAGAGACCAAGAGTCACATTATGGTGTCATATTAGAACATATAAATGCAAGCGAAAGACTTTATTAAATAAAAATACTAAGTCCAAAAACAAAATACTTCCAAAAGTATTAAAATACCAACAAAGTCTAAATGAAAAGAGGATCTTTCAAAACGAAAGAAGTCTTAAACATAAATCCAAACAAAGGAATCCTATCAAGGGTCGGTCCTCTAAAAGCTTCCTACTCTCAACACTCAAATCCCAGCTTCCGGCTTATTACCTGCCACAGGAAAAGAAAATGCGGCTGAGCTAACGCTCAATGGACAAATATAATAATAAAAAGGTGATAAGACAAAAGAATGAATGAAACGAATCACGAGAACCTACTAAAAAATATCATACGAAATATGAAGCTAAGACTTGTTACAACTTTGGAAGTGACCGACACTTTTCGTGTTTCCAACAGTTTTCTTCTTTGAGTGCTTCATATTAAGCTTCGAGAATTTATGATGGTAATTTTAGATGAATGGTCATGATTAATGCTCTAACTCGGAGTGGTTTGATTCATTCCTTTCAGCTTAAGGCATCTACTACAACATTTGCCTTTCTAGGGAGATAACGAATCTCACAATCGTAATCTCCAAGCAATTCCAACCAACGGTGTTGTCTCATGTTCAATTCTTTTTTATTAAGAATATGTTGAAGATTTTTGTGATCGGTGAAAACTGTACACTTTGTGCCGTAGAGATAGTGTCTCCAGATTTTAAGAGCGAACACAACTGCTCCTAATTCGAGATCATGAGTGGTATAGTTTTCCTCATTAGGCTTGAGTTGTCGTGATGCATATGCACAAACTTTTTCTCTTTGCATTAACACTGCTCCCATGCCTTGAAGAGATGCATCACAGTAAACGACAAAGTCATCATTTCCTTTTGGTAATGCTAAGATTGGAGCTTCACAAAGTTTTTGTTTAAGGAGTTGGAAAGCCAATTCTTGTTCTTCGCCCCAAATACGCTTCTTGTTTTTCTAGGTTAATTTAGTCAAAGGCTTTGCAATTTTTGAAAAACCTTCGATAAATCTTCGGTAATAGCCGGCGAGTCTTAAGAATTGACGTATTTCTGTGGGTGTAGAGGGAGACATCCAGTTCTTAACTGCTTCAATCTTGTCGGGGTCAACATGAAGTCCTTGATTATCCATGAGATGTCCAAGAAATTGTACAATACGAATCCAGAAATCACATTTAGAGAACTTGGCATACAATTTCTCTTTTCGGAGTAATTCCAAGATTATTCTCAGATGATTTGCGTGTTGTTCTTCGTTGCGAGAGTAAATAAGAATATCATTGATAAACACTATTAAGAATTTATCCAAATATGCTTTACACACACGGTTCATGAGATCCATGAATACAGCAGGTGCGTTAGTTAAACCAAATGGCATAACTTGAAATTCATAGTGTCCGTATCTTGTTCTGAAAGCAGTCTTAGGAATATCTTCGCCCCTTACTCTCAGTTGATGATAACCAGATCTTAAGTCAATTTTTGAGTAGACACTCGAACCTTGAAGTTGGTCGAATAAGTCATCGATCTTGGGTAATGGGTAACGATTCTTTATGGTAAGTTTATTCTACTCTTGGTAATCGATACACATTCTAAAAGATTCGTCTTTCTTTTTAACAAATAAGACAAGAGCTCCCCAAGGCGAAGTACTTGGTTGAATAAAACCTCGGTCTGACAATTCTTTAATTTGATTAGATAGTTCCTGCATTTTTGAAGGAGCTAATCTATAGGGTGCGCGAGCTACAGGCGTTGCTCCAGGAATTAAATCGATTTGGAATTCTACTTGGCGAACGAGAGGGAGGACATGTAGATCTTCAGGAAAAACTTCTGGGAATTCTCTAACTACGAGAATATCTTCTACTCTTCTCGTCTGACTTCTTCTTCTCTGTTACTTGGATCATGAAAACTTGACAACCTCAGGATATGTATCGTTCGGTTTTTATACAATATATGAGATTTAGTCGGGTCTTACTTTGGTCACCCCGAATGATCAAAGTTTCACTGTCGATGGGAATGTGGATGACTTTCTCGTCACAGATGATTCTAGCATGATACTTGGATAACCAATCCATACCAACGACAACGTCGAAACTACCGAGTTTAATTGGCATGAGATCAATTTTGAAAGGTTGATTTAACAAAGTTAGGGTTACACCCTTAATAACGATATTTGTGCTTACTAGGTTTCCGTCAGCCATTTTGATATCGTAAAAGGTATCTATTGTAATGGGTGAAATATTTAGCATAGAGGCAAGAGATATGGATACGAAGCTTTTATCGGCTCCAGAATCAAATAATACTCTAGCTAAATGTTGGTTTAGAAGAAACATACCCGTAACTATGTTCGGGTTTTGATGAGCATTTCTATCTCTTAGCATGTAGGCTCTTCCCTAGGCATTGATGTTTGTCTTTCGGCACTGATTTATATAATGCCCTTTCTCTCCGCATGCATGACAAATAACTGTCACTGGTAGCTGATTACTTCCAGTGGTTGGCCTCTTATTTTGGCAGTTCTTGGTCAAATGGCCTACCTTGTTGCAAATATTGCACTTAACAGTACAAGGTCCTGTGTGATGTAGAGCACATCTTTTACACAATGGGAGGTTTCCGGCATACCTATTATTTTCAGCTGGAGTGGCAGCATAAGCTCTAACAGCTTCTTGCCTTCTGTTTTGTTGTGGTTGGTGATTATTGTAGCGGTTGTTGGTGTTGGTGTTACGGTAGTTGTTGTTGTTGAAAGTTCTTCTGTCGTCAAACTTTCGTTTGTGATCACTTGATGTTTGCACCGGAGTGTGTTTTGTTACCTGATCCATTAGCCTTTGGGCTATGTTAATGGCTTCCTCTAAAGTTTGAGGTTTAGAGGCGGTAACATTTCCCTCAATGCTTCGAGGTAATCCTCCGATGAAAGCTTCCAGAAGTTTCTCGGTGTTTGGTACCATGTTTGGGCATAAGACTGTTAATTCTTGGAATCTTCTAACGTAAGGTTTAAGATCATTTCCCTTTACAGTCAGATTGTAAAGTTCATCTTCCATCTTTTTGACTTCAGTTCGAGGACAATACTTGTTTGTTAAGAGTCTTTTCAACTCAGCCCAGGTGATTTGATTGGCTTGATCTACTCCCATAGGTTGGGCGTATGCATTCCACCAGGACAAAGCATCTTTAGTTAAGGTACCAGTAGCAAATGTTACTTTGTTTTCCTCAGCACATTTGCTACGAGAAAATACTTATTTGGTCCTTTCAACCAGCGGATGAGGCCAACTGCTCCTTCCGTACCATTGAAGTAGAAAGGTTGACGGCTAATGAACTCTTTATAGTTTCCCGTTTTTGCTACAGGAGTTCCAGTAGGTCCGGTGTTCCTGTTGGGATTACTAGCACTTGCCATTGTTGCATCTTGTGCTTCTAGAGCCGCGGTGACACTGTCAGCAACTAATTTCTTAATGGCAACTTGAGTCATGGCCAATGCATCAGATGTTGACGTCCTTTTGGGAGGCATTCTATCAACATAAGACAACATGAAATAAGAATAGTATCACAAGTTTTACTGTTGGGAATTATGCATTCCTGACTTAGTACCGTTAGTTATATTAGTTAGTACCGCTAGTTGTAATTTGTACAGATAGTACAAAATGTTAGTACTGATCAGATAGTTAGTACCGTTAGTATAAATTACTTAGTACCGTTTATAAGATATGCATGAGATATCTTAGGAAAGGATATGCATGATCTTTGTACGCTTTTTGTAAAGCCCATTAGGGTTTCCTTAGTCTATAAAAGGAACCCTAGGCATAGTTAGTAGATATAGTTCTACACGGATCAATAGAGATCATTTTAGCAATCATAGTTTTGTAATCTGTAACCTAGGCATATTCAAGTTATAATATAAAGTTCTTTTATGATTCTTATTATTATTCTTCTTAGCATTATTGATTAGTTTCCGCATAATCAATAGTGTTCAAATCAGTGTTTCATTATTGTTGCTTTAGAATTATCTAAAGGAACAAATCCTTTACAAGCTAAAGGTTAAGATCTATTCAGTAAACGATCCATCAAGTGGTATCAGAGCTTGTGTGGAAACTCTGAATAAGAAGAACTCAATTGTAAGATGGCAAAACAAGACACTCCTCCTCCTACTATCACGGCAATGAAAATCCCTATCATCAGGAAGGGAGAATATGATATTTAGAGCATGAGAATGCGACAATATATCTGTCACACAAACCATAACCTATGGGATGTTATTGTCAATGGAGATCTAGAAGAAGAGCATGCACTAACCAGAGAAACATTTGCTCTTCCTACTCCTAAGACTGCCAAACAACTGGCTGCTAAAAGGAATCAGGAAAGAGTTAAGAGCATCTTGCTTTTAGCAATACCTGATGAATACCTACTCAAGTTTCACAATGTTGCAGATGCTAAATCACTCTGGACTGCAATCAAAGCAAGGTTTAGAGGTAATGAAGAATCCAAGAAGATGCAGAAAAATGTTCTAAAACATCAGTTTGAAAACTTTACTACTACATCAAATGAAAGTCTGGATAAGGCTTATGATAGGTTCCAAAAACTCATAAGTCAATTGGAGGTTCATGATGCTCCAATATCAAAGGAAGATATCAACCAAAAGTTCCTAAGAAGTCTTCCTTCTTCATGGAATCAAATTGCTCTAATCATGAGAAATAAGCCAGACATTGATGAGATTGATATTGATGACCTCTACAACAATCTTAGGGTCTATGAAGATGAGATGAAAAGGTCTTCAAGCTCCACTTCTACTTCTCAGAACTTGGCATTTCTTTCCACTGAGAACACTAGTAGTACTAATGAAGTTGGTACTGCTAGTGGAGATTTTGGGGTTAGTACTGCTGGAGGAATTAGTCAAGTTTCAACTACCTCATGTGGTCATGATGTAGTGTGCTCTTTCTTTGCACAACCAACAACCAGTCCTCAACTTGAAAATGAGGATTTTCAGCAGATTGATGAAAATGACTTAGAAGAATTGGATCTTAGATGGCAGGTGGCTATGTTGACTGTCAGGGTAAAGAAATTCATTCAAAAGACAGGAAGGAACTTGGATTTCAAAGAAAAACAACAATTTTCTATTGATAAGTCAAAAATTGAGTGCTACAACTGTCACAGAAAAGGGCACTTTGCTAGGGATTGTAGATCTAAAAGGAATCAATGGAGAAGATCTTATGGTGATAATGGCAGGAGCAATGCACCAACAAATGAATCTTCATCACAGGCACTGGTGGCTCAAGATGGTCTAGGAGGCTATGACTGGAGTAATGATTTTGAAGTAGAACCAGTCAACTATGCTTTAATGGCAATCTCTTCTTCAAGCTCATCAAGTTCTTCTGACAATGAGGTACAAAAATGTTCTAAACAATGTCTTGAATCTTTTAAAACTCTTCAAAAGAATTATGATAGTGAAAGAGAAAAACATAGCAGAGCAAGACTAGAAATTCAGGGTTATGAGTTAGCCTTAGAGTCACTAGAATCTAGGATACTTGTACATGAAAAGAATGAACTGGCTTGGGGTGAAAAATATGAGTTTCAAAACTATGAGCTTAAATGCAGAGAAATAAAAATTAACAACCTTAACCTGGAATTAGAGAAAGTTGTTAAGGAAAGAGATGAGTTAAAATTAAAGATAGAAAAATGGGAAGAATCATCCAAGAATCTTGATGAATTACTCAACAGTCAAATGAGTGCTAGAGATAAAACTGGTTTAGGATATGGCACACAATTGAATGAAATGAGTAACAATTCTGAAACTGATAGTGAGATTAGTTTGAGTGTTTTTGATGTCAGATCAAGTGATGAAGAGAACACACCAGCAAATGATAGGTTCTCTAAAGCAGATGGGTTTCATGTTGTTCCCCCTCCTATAACAGGGAACTTTTTAACCCCAAGAGCTGACATATCATTTGCAGGTTTAGATGAATATGCCATTAGGAAGAAAATAATTGAGTCAAAAACAACTGATCTTAATACTAAAACAAGTGAGACTGTAGGTAAAACAAATGAAGCAAATACTCAAAAACCTAAGACATTCTATGAATCAGTTAACAGAGATAAAGTTATCATTGAGGATTGGAACTCAGATGATGAGGATGATGTGTCTGAAGAGCAAACAGTTAGTTCTGTTAAGACTAATGAGACTCAAACAGTTAAAACTAGAGTTGATAAAAATGGTCAAACTTCTCAGAAACAAGGAATTGGATTTAAGAAATTAAAAGCCTGCTTTGTTTGTAAAAGTACTGATCATTTAATCAAAGATTATACTTTTCATGACAAACAGAGTCAAGAAGAAAGAGAAACCTAAGCTGAACACTGAGGTCAATACAGTCCAAGGTGGACCAAAACCAGTATGGGATAATACTAAAAGGGTTAATCATAAAAAAAATTCAAAATACCCTTATTTAAGAAAGACTTTTGTCCCATCAAGAGTACTAACAAGAACAGGTTTGATTACTCCTGTTAAGCAAAATGAGAAAAGGGCAGTTCACACAGTTAGTACTGCTAGGCCAGTTAGTACTGCTAGGCCTGTTAGTACTGTTAGACCATTTGCCCCAAAAATAGCACAAACTGGTGGTGCTATTAGACCAATTTACCCAAGAATGGACAATGTAAGAGACCAATTGGCTCATATTTCACGCAAACAAGAGGGTCTACTACACAAAACCAGCTTTTAGCCCCACCAAAACTTAAAACATGATGTTAAAACTTTAGGTTCAAAATATGAACAACTACTGGGAACCAGAGCAGTATTAATACTTGGTAAGTGTAAGAATGGATACTGACCTTAGAAAGGTCAAGGTAGGTTTGGATCCTAACGGAACTTACTGGATCATTGTGTCCAAAGACCGTGGAGCATTCATGCTCAAGCAGGATGAGTAAAGTTGCACACCAAAAGAAGATCTTCTAAGAAGCCATAAAGATTGGGACCCTAAAGATACTAATCTCTTAATTTTGTGCAGGCAATCCATAGAATCTGTTACAGGATCATGTAGTGGTGGATAGTGGTTTGCCTAAAAGATAACTATCGAACAAGAAGCTTATCTTTCAGACACCGAAGATTTACAAAGAGGGCTTATGTGGCTTTTTAGAAGGATCCCAAAGGAAGGTCAAATCAAACGGTAAAGGTAAACTCATAACTGCAAATATTAGACTTTATGATGTTTTATTTGTAGTTGAACTATAAGTTTAACATTTTCCTTGTCATACAAATGTGTGACAAGAAAAATATGTGTCCTTTATACTGAGACTGAATGCCTTTTCTTGTCTCCTAGCTTTAAGCTTCTTGATGAAAGTTAAGTTGTACTTAGAGCTCCTAGAAAGGATGATGTGTACAACTTGGATTTAAAGAACATTGTTCCCTCTGGAGGTATAACTTGTTTATATGCAAATGCAATAGCAGATGAGTCTAAATTATGGCACAGGAGATTGCATGTGAATTTCAAAAATATAAACAAACTTGTTAAAGGTCACCTAGTTAGAGTCTTACCTGCAAAAGTTTCTCACTGTGAAATGACACACAACTTGTGTTTGCATACAAAAAGGGTAAGCAACATAAGGCCTCTTGTAAGGCCAAGTTAGAAAGAATCATCAGAAAGCCCCTAGAATTACTTCATATGGACTTATTTGGACCTGTCTCTGTAGAAAGTATTAACAAGAAAAGGTACTGTTTGGTTGTGACTGATGATTTCAGCAGATTTAGTTGGGTATTTTTCTTAGCTTCCAAGGATGAAACATCTGAAATCCTTTATAAATTTATCATAGGCTTAGAAAAACAATTGAATCATAATGTTAAAATCATTAGATGTGATAATGGGACAGAGTTTAAAACTATGCTATGAATGAATTATGTGCTAAGAAAGGAATAAAAATGAGTTAAGTGGGCTAGAACTCCCACAGAATGGGTTGAATGAAAGGAAAACAGGACCTTAATAGAGGCTACAGAACTATGTTAGCAGACTCACTTAAACCTATTCACCTTTTGGGCAAAGGCAGTTAAGTATGCTTGCATGTTACAGAATAGGGTATTAGTGACCAATAACCACAAAAATCAGACACCTTATGACTTTAAATAGTAAATCATCCTAGTATTGTTTTTATGAGACCTTTTGGGTGCCCTTGACCATTAACACCTTAGATTCCTCAGGCAAATTTGTGGTGGAAATCTGATATGAAGGTTATTTGCTTGGATTACTCTAACCGACTAATAAAGCTTCAGAGTTTACAACCAAAAGGACCAAACTGGTAGAAAGAATCTGACATTGATTTGTGAAGATCAACCAAATGTGGTAGGAACTGGTCCTAATTGGATGTTTGATCTTGATTTTCTAACCAATTCAATGAACTATATTCCTGTTAGTGTAGAAAATCAGGTTAATGTGGATGCAGACACATAAGATTCTTATGTTGCAAGTTCATCAAGAAAAGATAAAGAACCTTCTCCGGAATACATACTACTTACACTACACCCTCATAGGACAAGGATTCCAATAGAAGATGTTGCTCCAGCAGCACATGAAAAACCTTTTGAAAGCTCTTTTAAAGTCAACGATGTACAAGATTCAAAAGATGTTGCTGACAAGGAAGGACAACATCAGATGACAGAAGATGAACAAAAGATCTTGGCATGATGAACTTGAGAAAGATGATTGCCTCAAGATGTGATTGCTAAAGCACTGGATCTTCAACTAGACAAGCTTTGAAAAAGAAAAGAAGTAAAATTACATCTCAAAAGAGGGCAGCTCAGACTACCAGTTTTAACAAACTTAGTACTGGTAGGTCATCTGTTAGTACTGCTACCATGCCATATGTTAGTGTTGCTAGTACTCCCATAGGTGTAAATGCTGGTGAATCATCATTTGTCTATCTTGGAGGAAAAATACCTATTGATGCATCTACTCCACCCTAAATGCTGATTATCCATTATCAATAATGCTTTGATTTATAAGTATTATTCTGATGCATTTTTCAATTGATGGCCATATCAATGGATCCTATGAAGATGCGACAGTGGGTGCAGTGGCTGAATTTCAACAATATGGAACGCCATCATTAATGTCAGGCATATTCCCACACTCAGAATTCAATAAGATCATCTAAAAGACAAATTCTGGAGATCCTAAGTCAGCATTCAAACAAGAGGAAAGATTCAAAAGGATTCTTCAGCACAACAAGCATTGGTGAGCTACATCTCCAAACAGAATATAACTAATCACAAAGATCATCAGAACTGTTTTTTATCATGCTTTCTCTCCCAAGAAGAACCCAAGAATATATTACAAGCCTTACAAGATAAAAGCTGGGTTGAAGCAATGCAAGAGGAATTGCTGCAGTTTCAAAATTACAAAAGGTTAAAATACTTGTTGATTTGCCATATGGGAAAAAAGGAAATTGGCGACAAAGTGGGTCTTCAAGAATCAAGGGATTGAGAGAAGTATTGTTGTGAAAAAACAAAGGCCAGGCTATAGCACAAGGGTTTAGACTGGTGGAAGGATAGATAATGATGAGGTTATTTGCGCCTGTTGCAAAGGGATAGAGGCATATCAGGTTTAAATTTAGCCTTTGCATCATACATGGGAATTTAACTGTCTACCAAATGGATGTATTAAAAAGTGCATTTCTCTAAGGCACTATTAAAGAGGAGTAGTATGTCCATAACCTCTATGGCTTTGTTGATTCTGCTCATCCAAACAAAGTCTATAAGGTTATCAAAAGCTCATTATGGTCCCTTCATCAAGCCCTAGAGCTTGGTATGGAGACATTTCTTCTTTCTGATAGAGAAAGGTTTCAAGAGAGGTACCATAAGACAAAACATTATTTATCACGAAGAATAAACGAGTGACATTATGTTGTCCAATGTCTGTGGATGACATTATATTTGGATCTCCAAAGAAGTCTAATGTGCAACCCGAGTTGAAAAGACTGTATAGCACAAAGATTCCAAATGACTCCATGGGTTGAACTACTTTCTTTTGGATTCAAGAGAACAACAACCTGATGGAATCTTTATTAGTCAGGACAAGTATGTAGCTGACATCCTTAAGAAGTTTGATTTTTGGTCCATCAAAACATACTCCTATTGAGTCTAATAAGCCACTGGTAAAGGATGAAGATGTTGAAGATGTGGATGTACATGTCTTCATATCTATGATTGGTTCCCTGATGTATTTGACTGCTTTAAGGCCAGACATCATGTTTGTTGTTTGTGCCTGTGCTAGATTTCAAGTCACTCCAAAAGCTTCATACTTAAATGCAGTAAAAAGGATTTTTAGATACCTCAAGCATCAACCCAAATTAGGTTTATGGTATCCTAGGGATTCGCCTTTTGAACTAGAAGCTTTCTCAGACAGTGACTATGGAGAGCCAGCCTTGACAGAAAATCAACAACAGGTGGCTGTCAACTTCTTGGTAGAAGATTGATATCTTGGCAATGCAAGAAGCAGACTATTGTGGCAAATTCTACTACTGAGGCAGAATATGTTGCAGCTGCTAACTATTGTGGGCAAGTACTATGGATACAGAATCAGATGATGGATTATGTTTTAATTTCATGAACACCAGAATCCATATTGATAATGAGAGCACTATAAGTGTTATCAAGAATCATGTTGCTCATTCTAGGACCAAGCATATCGAAATTCAATTTCATTTTATTAGAGATTTCTATGAGAAAATACTGATAGAAGTTATCAAGATTCATACAGACTATCATGTTGCAGACCTTCTCACCAAAGGATTTGATGTCACAAGATTTAACTTTTTGGTGGTTAGCATTGTGATGTTAAATTTGTAACCATAATTAAGGGGAGGCAAGATATTTATTGTACAGTTTGTAGATGAATTCCAAGAATAGGAGATGGCTATGATACTCATTTGGGGTTCACTATACTCTTTGGAATAAGGATTCAAGGTTAGATGTGGTACTAAGCTTAGTTCATATTGCTGCAGACACTTTGTACTGCTAGTACCAGAATTAATACCGCTAGGCTTATTTAGTACTGCTCAAAGATATCTACAGATGATTATGGTATTTGAATTGAGTGCAAAGCTATGTAATGCAGTTTGGTTTGTTTTTTAGGGCTCTTCATATGGTACTAAGTTAGTTAGTGCTGCTAGTTTTGGTTAATTTTGATAACCAAAAAGTTAGTACCGCCAGGCTTAAAGTTGGTACCGTTGGGCAAAGTTTGTACCGCTGAATAGCCGTTGGAGAAAATACCGCTAGGGGTCTAAAGTGTAAATTGCACCGTTTCTTTGATCTTGGGTTTGCTCAACCTATATAAACCCATCTCAATTGCACACTTTCTTCACCTAATATCTCTTAATCGCTCTCATTTAACAACCCTAATCTTTCCATCACCGACAACCATCAATTCATCGACTATGGCAGCTCTTGAATCCTGTCCTAAGCACAACATGGTCGCCTACTTAGAAAAGACTGATGGGAATGCTGAATTTCATGAGATCATAGACTTCCTTACACGCAGCTCAATTCACTATGCTCTCACTGTAAGTCCTGTTGTCTCTACTACGTTTGTTGAACAGTTTTGGATGACTGCTAAATCCAAAACAATCAACAATGTTAGGTATATTACTGCCACAGTTGCTGGCAAGCCTGTCTCAATCTCAGAAGCATCAATTAGAAGTGATCTTCAATTTAATGATGCTGCTGGGATTGATGTGTTACCAAACCAGGCTATATTTGATACCATTCAATTGATGGGGTATGAGGGAGATTTGAATACACTTACTTTTAATAAAGGACTCTTCTCTCCTCAATGGAAATTTTTGTTTCATACCATCATCCACTGTTTAAGCTCAAAAAGCACATCTTGGGATCAAATACCTACTAATATTGCAACTGCTGTAATATGTTTGGCCACTAATCAAGTTTATAACTTTTCAAAACTAATTTTTGATGGTATGATGAGGCATTTGGATGCAAAGAAGAAGTTTGTCATGTACCCACGGTTTATTCCAGTATTTTTGACTAACCAACTCAAGAATGTGCCTGTCCCCTTAGACCACTACCCTATTAATGCTTTGACTACTAAGGTTTTCTCTTTTATGGTTAAAAAGGGTAAAAAAAATTCTAGGAATGTAACCCCTTTATTTCCTCCTATGTTGGCTCATGATCGTATGTTTAAATTCAACCCTTTTAATTATATAAATATATAATAAATATATAAATAATAAGGCTAAATCAACGGTAAAGTATTCCGAGAAGCTTTTAAAAGAATCGTTTCTATCCAAAACAAAATCCCTCAAAAATCTACCTGGGCCGTTCTCCCAACGAGGTGTGAATTGAAAATCAGATTACGTTCGTGATCGCGTGAATTGAATGGATTAAGAGATTTGGATTTGGATTTTCTAATTTCTAAGATTAAAATGCAAAAACGATTAAAGAAAACCTAAAAACGAAATCTAAAAATGATTTAAACCTAAAAACGAGAACGGGATCTTAAACCCGTTCTTTAAAAAAACAAATTATGAAATTTTAACTCTACGAACGCAAATTTAATTTTCCTAGGTTCTAAATGATAAAATAAAATTTTCTAAAAAAGAATTAAAAACAGTTTTAAAGAAATTAAATGATAAAAAAATACTAATCAATACAAGAAAAATCTGAAAAAATTGGAAAAAGTAGCTTCAACAATGCTGGTTTTAAGAAAAATAAAATGGAGTTCCCAGCTTATCGAAATAAGCTGGGAAAAAGCAAAAATGGTTGATTAGCTTTAAGAGGCAAATTGACTATATAAATAAACAAGGTGGAGTATGGGCAGATATCCCTATCTGGTGCCGTTGATGAGTGTGTGTTTGTGTAGGACTTGTATGTGTTAAAGGGGAGGTCTAGGGGTTGAATCCTTGGCCTCCCTTTTTGCAAAAACTATTTTTTTTACTTTTTTTTAAAACTTGTAAAACAGACAAAAATAGGCAAATTTGAAAAAAGGACTTTTTATAAAACTGAAAAATAAGCTGTTGAATGAGCAAATAAAAGAGGGCAGATTCTACTTTTTTACATTAAGTCCTAACTAAGCTAACCTGGTAGGCTAGTTAAGGACAAATAAGCATATACAAATATTTTTCATTTTCTTTTAAAGAGCTACCGTGAAGCTTGTCGATTATTAGTTTAAGTTATTCGATCTCGTTTTGTCCATTAAAATAAATTGTGAAATTATTGAAAAACCAAAAATTATATTCTTTTATTTTCTATTAATTTCTTTTTAGTGCATGCGCACTCGTTCTTCTTCTAATCTCGTTGGTAATTCTTCTTCCTTTAAAGTTTAACAAACTAAAGAGGGGTTTAAGAGGGTTGTTCCGATGAAACTACGCCCTAAAGGAGAAAGGTTTTTATACTTTTGCGCTTTCCTACTCCACTGCTCCTTTGAGCGTTTTTCTTTGTAAAAGAGCTAAACCGTAAAGCTTGTCGATTATTGGTTTTTAAAAGTTACTCGATCCGTTTGGGTCCATTAAAATAAATTGTGAAATTATTGAAAAACCAAAATATTTTCTTTTATCTTTCTATTAATTTTTCCTTTTTTAGTGAAGTGCATGCCACATCTCTTCTTCTAATCTCGTTGGTAATTCTTCTTCTAATCCAACCACTTCAAACCCGAAATGTCGTAACCGTAGACGTTCAAAACAACCTTTCTCTCTTGAAGTGGTTGGATTAGAAGAAGAATTACCTTTCTCTCCCGAAAGGTTGTTTTGAACGTTTACAGTTACGACGTTTCGGGTTTGAAGTGGTTGGATTAGAAGAAGAATTACCAACGAGATTAGAAGAAGAACGAGTGCGCATGCACTAAAAAGAAATTAATAAAAATAAAAGAAAAATATTTTTGGTTTTTCAATAATTTCATAATTTATTTTAATGGACAAAACGAGATCGAATAACTTAAACCAATAATCGACAAGCTTCACGGTAGCTCTTTAAAAGAAAAACGCACAAAGGAGCGGAGGAGTAGGAAAGCGCGAAGCTATTAAAAACCTTTCTCCTTTAGGGTCGTAGTTCCTCGGAACAACCCTCCTTAAACCCCTCTTATAGTTTGTTAAACTTTTAAAGGTGAGCCGTACGTCGCTAGTGACACAAAGGCAAGTTTTAAATCTTTTGATTGTGAACTTATTATGATAATGCTCAAGTTGAGAGCATTATATTGATGATGATTTTTATTTCTTGATTAAAGACAATTTTTTTTATGTTTTTGATTTTTTTTCTTGATTTTATCTTATACTAATACTAATAAAAGAAAATGAAAAATATTTTTGTGTGCTTATTTGTCCTTAACTAGCCTACCAGGTTAGCTTAGTTAGGACTTAATGTAAAAAAGTAGAATCTGCCCTCTTTTATTTGCTCATTCCACAGCTTATTTTCCACTTTTATAAAAAGTCCTTTTTTCAAATTTGCCTATTTTTGTTTGTTTTACAAGTTTTAAAAAAAAGTAAAAAAAATAGTTTTTGCAAAAAGGGAGGCCAAGGATTCGACCCCTAGACCTCCCCTTTAACACATACAAGTCCCACACAAACACACACTCACCAACGGCACCAGTAGGGATATCTGCCCATACTCCACCTTGTTTATTTATATAGTCAATTTGCCCCTTAAAGCTAATCAGCCATTTTTGCTTTTTCCCAGCTTATTTCGATAAGCTGGGAACTCCATTTTATTTTTCTTAAAACCAGCATTGTTCAAGCTACTTTTCCCAATTTTTTCAGATTTTTCCCGTATTGATTAGTATTTTTTTATCATTTAATTTCTTTAAAACTGTTTTTAATTCATTAAAAATTATTAAAAAGTCAAAAAAATCTAATTCTTTTTTAGAAAATTTTATTTTATCATTTAGAACCTAGAAAAATTAAATTTGCGTTGGTAGAGTTAAAATTTCATAATTTGTTTTTTTAAAGAACGGGTTTAAGATCCCGTTCTCGTTTTTAGGTTTAAATCATTTTTAGCTTTCGTTTTTAGGTTTTCTTTAATCGTTTTTGCATTTTAATCTTAGAAATTAGAAAATCCAAATCCAAATCTCTTAATCCATTCAATTCACGCGATTACGAACGTAATCCGATTTTTAATTCACACCTCGTTGGGAGAACGACCCGGGTAGATTTTTGAGGGATTTTGTTTTGGATAGAAACGAATCTTTTAAAAGCCTCTCGAAATACTTTACCGTTGATTTAGCCTTATTATTTATATATTTATTATATGTTTATATAATTAAAAGGGTTGAATTTAAACCTACGATCATTTTGGCGCCGTTGCCGGGGACAACCTTTGGGCTTATTTTTAAGCCCAAAGATGGAACCTTATGGGCTTAAGGCTTGTATGAGCTTAAAGCTTGGCCAAGGGGCTTACTAAATCAGCAAAGAGTTTAAGGTTTGAAACTAGATTAAGCTATAAAAAGCTAATGGAAAATGGGCTGTGACAGTCAGCACTTGGTATTTGTAAAAACAAAGGGCTTATTGCAGCCTATTAAATAAGCTAGAAAAAGTGCTTCAAAATGAAAAAGAAGTTAAAACAGATTGAGACTGACTTCTAATGAGCTTGTGTACAAATTTTCAAAAGCTAAAAACTATTTTAACTTACTCAAATTTAAAAATGAAAAAGTGACTTTTTACTTGAAAACTAGCTTGACAGGTTTGACAGTTTTAGACTAAGGCAAAAGTAAACTAACAAGACTTTTAACAACTATGTTTTGACACTTAAAATGACACAAAAACAAGTCTTAAAAACAGGTTTCAAAAGCCTAATCAAAAAAAGCTATTACAAAACTATTTTGACACCACAGCCTTAAGCAACTTTTAGGAAAAACTTAAAAACAAACATTTAACTTTAAAACTTTTGAAAACAGCTTAAGATGACTTAAGAAGGGCTTGTATAAGTTGGCCAAATGACCCACTTGGTTTTTAACCCAATATGACCCAATTTCACCCTTATGCCAAACACCCCTTTAAATTTATGAATCCTTTATTTAAGCTATTTAACAAAGATTTAAGCAAATAAATTTAAACACAAATAGTAAATAAGCAAAAAGAAGCAAAAATAAGCAGATTTCAACAGGCAATAAGCACTCTAAATAAGCAACAAAGAGACAAGCAAATTAAGGTAAAAATGGGCAGATTAACATAAAAACATAAATAAAAGACATATAAACATAAAACAAAGACAAGTAAGCATAAATAACATAAATAAGCAAGTAAAAGCAAGAATAAGCACTAAATAAGCAAATGAACAGTAAAATAAGCAAAAATTTAAAAATGGAAACTTACAAAGGTCCAATGCTTTTGGCAATGAAATAAGCTCTCAAAAGCTTATAAACCAATCATATATGCTTCCCAAGAAGCTCTAAACCAAGGCCTTCCAGTATACACCTTGCTCTTTTGAATTTCATGAACAGATTTGGATTTTTTTGTGAAATTTTTTTTTGATTTTTAGGACAGAATTAAAAGCATACTTTTATATAAGTTTTTAATGACTCAAAAACTTATACTAAAGCTTAAAAACAGTATTTAAATGACAAGATAAGTAAATGACAAGTATTTAAAGAAAAACTCTTAAAATTGCATTAACTTGAAAATAAAGATTACAAAGCTGAAATTTAAATGACAATTAAATTAAATGACAATGTATTAAAAAGACAGTAATTAAAATGGTACAAACTTTGTTAATACAAAAGATGGACTTAACAAAAATTCGACAAAAAGCTAATGAATTACAAAAGCCTATATTTATACTAATTCTAAGGTCTTGAGTCTTGTGCTTCTTTAGTGAGAGGCTTCAAAGCTGTGCTTGTTGTGTGAGAGAGTAGCACAAAGTTAATCTTAGCCCTTGAATGATCTTGGTCCCCAAGTCTTTTGATCGTGTCCCTTGATTAATTGTCTTCTTCCCTTGTCCAATGGGGAGGTTTGGGATTGCCAAGGTGGCAATGGCTTCTAGTGGGGTGGGGGTGTGATAGTGAGTGATGTTTTGGCTGGTTGGAACAGTAGTCGAGGCAATAAAAGTCAATGAAAGGGATGATGAATAGTGCCAAGTTCTTGGCGGGAAAGGGTTGTTCTGTTTTGATTTGTCTGAGTGAAGTTTGTGGTGTTGGCAAAATAAGCCCCTAAATGTGTATAGGTTGATTGCAATGTAAGTCCATGTGGTGATGTAATTTTTGGAGGTTGGCAATAATAGTCCCTAAACGTGTATTGAGTTATTACACGTTCAGTCCTTGTGGGCTAACAGATTTAATGGTTTAAGGGTGAGATGTGTTAACGGGGGTTAAAGGGGTTATATGGGTTTGGTTTGGGCTCATTGTTGGGCCGGTTATATAATAAAGGTTTATGAAGACTTTGGGCTTATAAATGGAATAAGTCTTTTAAGACTTGTAATATAAAAGCTTATTGGGCTGTCCCGGCCCATTAGATGGGTATGGGTTGGCCCATTAACTTTTTTTTCGGTTTCAACTTCGTCTTTGACTTTGACTTTGTCGGGGTTGACTTTTTTGCTGACTTTTGACTTTGACTTTTTGAATCTTCACGCTCTTTCTATTCCGTGCTCGGTTTTGTCGTTTTTGGCTTGATTTTTCGTCCTTTTGTCGGATATCCGTTTCCTGCACAATATGAATGAAAACATACGCATACAATGTATTTTTGGTCATTTAAGTCCGGTTTTAATGGAAAATGGTATGTGTAATTAAGCACATACCAAAATCCCCCATACTAAACTATTGCGTGTCCTCACGCAATGCTATAAGTAAGCACTTAGAAAACTAAGACTCTTAATCCCCCTCGACTAATAACCTCGAAAAGTAGCTAAGTGTTCGTCAAGGGGAATTAATGAATCATAAGTTTAGAAAAGCCCCGTTTTACATTGTTAAATTATATATCACTAACGTACCAATATATTTTTGTATTTTTCTTTTTTCTTTTTCTCAACTAACAAACATGTGTGACTTTCATTATTTTATAACTTTTAGGGATCATAGAACAAGATGCATTTCAATCCTAAAATGCCCCAAAAAGGATAATTCATAGTTATTGACTTTTAACTCTATTCCAAACTTGCTTAAAACGAAATCACTGTTAAATACAGTAATGATGCTAACCACTACTCATATTTGTAAACTTGTGAATTTTCACCCGAACAATTATATATATATTAGGTGAATGTGCTATGTCGAAATTTCAACTATGGATCAAAATACGTTTTGAAAATTCTATTGTTTCAAGTTCCACCCTAGAATAATGAGTTTGAAGGCGAGGATCTCCTATGTTAGCGACTTTTCGTCTCGGCACTTCCCTACTTTGTGGATAGTGGAACAGGCTATTGACAAACCAACAGTGATCAGTATCAGGGAATCAAGGGACCTTTGGTTTAAAAAACTCTTAGGTTTCCTGTATATACATAGTTTATTTAGAAAAACTTAAAATAAAATAGTCTTAGTTCAAAAGCATATTTAAATTTAAGAAAAAGAGATTTTCCCTATATTTATTAAATCACATTTACTACACTTAATACAATTATTCATTCTTAAGGAAATCTTCGACATTTTAGAAGGCTGCAACATCGGTTGTGAGCCGGCAAGATGCAACAAACTTTTATCAGTCTCGGATTATTATTCTTACTATGGGCTTTTTTTAGAAGGCTGCAACATCGGTTGTGAGCCGGCAAGATGCAGCAAACTTTTATCAGCCCACAGTTTATAATTATTACCACATTTTTTTTGTTTTTTTTGTTTTTTTGTTTTTTTATACTTTATATTACATGATATAGAGAAAATTTCGTTTTAGAAAATTTAAGTATAAATTTGAACTAAAATTATTGATATCGACTATACTTCCAAAATTGTTGATTTAAGTTTAATTTCAAAAAATAGCACGTATTATTAGTCCGGTTAGAAACTTATGAGAGAAAAAGCCACAAATTACACACATGAGCTTTTAAGATTTCCAAATAATCCCTTGTTTTTTAGCATACATAACTCATACTTAACTCTTTCATTTTTGTTCCTTCGCAAGATCTGCGAACGCATAGTCTAAAAGTTAAGACAAGCCTAGAGCTTACACGCATCGATCGAGTAAAAATTTATTCTTATTTTCTACCAGGAGGAAAGTCAACATTGTGACAAACACAACTTTTTTTATTTTTGGAAAAATTTTAAATTTTTCATTTTTTTGAAATTTGTGGTGTTAAAACGGGATTACGTGAAAACACGACTGCAGGCACAATCAATCAGGATAGATCCCCCCCCAATAATAGAATTAAAACATTGTCTCAATGTTTTAAGAAGGGTCTCTACGTAAATATTAGACGTTTATTAAGTGTGCTTAAGATACAAACACGGTAGTCGATAAATTTGGATATATGGGATTTCCCAAATAAAGCTGAGGATGTGAAGCTCAAGTGAACCAAGGACAAAACCGCGAGCACGAGAGGCTTCAAAAAATCCGGGAAAATCCTGGACATACAACACAAAAACATAAAACACGGAAAATGGAAGAGGCGAGCCTCTCACAATAAAAAACACTTATTCATTACTACTATTATTGCATACTACTACTACGATTAATTCTAGGATAAGCATGGGTTGCCACCCACGTAAGCGATTGTTTAGGTCACTTAGTTGACCCAATCCCCCTCCATACTGAGTTGGTAAGGGGATAGTTTGGAGACATGGAACATCCAAATTACGGATGTCCTTCCATAGAGCATGGAAAATCTCATCGGGTTTCAAAAAATTTTTAATGAATTTGAAGCTTTAGGCCCTGAATGAGATAATTCGGAAAAAGAGGAAGAAATGAACTCTTTTCGAAGTGATAATACAGGGGGTTGAAAACTTTTTCATCATTTTCAGACGAAAAACGAGAGTAAAGCTCGAGCCCGGGAACTTCTTTGTGGAAAGGAAGTTCTTAAAGAGGTGATTAAATCACTCAATAGTATTTAAAGAGCATTATTGGTCTCCTTTTACATTCTTTTCCATAGTTGCATAGTTGGTGACTTTAAAGAGGTTCTCTGAATGAGTATACCCGGATTAAATACCTTGTCCTCGTTGTTGGTCGAAGACAAAGCATCAACCTTGGAAAAATCCTCATAGAAAACCAAGTCACACTCGGGAAAAGGAAGGAAATCACTTGATCCAGGAAGATCAAGTTCATCAATCAAGATTTTAAATTTTTAGTTTCTTTCCTTGTGTATAAGGATCTCATAAGTTATCATCTTTAACGGTTTCAAGATCAATAAGTTCAATCATCATAATCTCCCCAAATGGTGGGATGGAGAATCAAGAGCATGTTCATCGGTGAACCATATCTGAATTGGTATCAACAGATTGTATTTGGAAGAATTTTCATCAACCGAATCTTAAGAGTAAATCCATTTCACTTGATGATCATGGTTATAGGCAATTTACTCAAATATCTTGTAGATCGAATTCGATATCAAGGGTAGGTCATCATTTCTCGGTGGATCTGTGATGTGAGCGAGTTCAGCGGTGAACTCTTAATGAAATAGTCGTTAGTCTCAGAAATCGGAAGAATAGCGGAAGAAGAAGTGGTATTGCCACTTAAAGATTATGAAAGGAGGGAGAGGAGATGATAAAAGATTACTATTTCCCGGTTTTGGGAAAAAAAAATAAAATCACTTGACGAGTAAGCTTCGTAATTCTTCCCAAATTAATCACTTTCTTCTGATGGAGTAAGTGTGGGGGAAGAGAAGACTTGGTCACGGGTTTCGAAATCAGTGTGGGATTGCCACATCCAATGGATTATCATGATATGAGGGACTTCTTTGGTTTTTTAAAGCTTTAGCAAGTTCTCACAATAATGTATTCCTCCGGATCAAAGATTTCATCATTAACTTCTGGTGAAAGTTAAGTCGGATGAGAAGAAGAAGTGGATGCCAATAGTTGATTTGTTGCAATACAATTATTTAAGGATTTCCTCATGTGAAAAACATTATAGCACATCAATCTCATGTGACTTGATTCTTTATGAGGTTCGTTTGAATAGCTTGAAGTGGTCATGTTCATATTCAAGAGTAGTCTTTTCATTACGTCACGGAGAATCATTTTTTCCATTGAAACGTCAATCAAGCAAGAGCGGTCGGTATGAAGGTTACCAGATGAGGGGGATACGAGGATCGCTCTCATAATCAACAATGACAAAATCAGCAGGGAATGTGAACTTTCCAACGGAACTAAGAACATCTTTGCCAATTCCTTTCGGAGTGCTAATATCCAAGGTTAGCAAAGTTCAAGAGTTCTTTCGGGTGGATTTAAGCTCGGGTAATCACTAATTTTTCCCAAACCGAGTGTGCATCAAGTTGATGCTAGCACCATAGATCGGCTTTGGCTTTGCACTTGTGATCACTAAAACCACAAGGAATGAGAAATTTCCCCAGGGTCGACTAGCTTTTCGGGTAGCTTCTTAAGTTAACCGCTAAGCTATTTTCGATTGAAGGGGTTATTTGCCAATTCAATAAAGTTTTTCTTGTTGAAAGAAGAGACTTAAGCATTTTTTGGTATTTCGGGATTAGAATCAAAGCCGGCAAAGAGTTATTGATTGTGATGTTGTTTGAAACATTTGCCAACTTTGTGAATTTGGACTTCATCTTTCTCTTGCCGTTTTTCTTGGTTCATTCTTGACGGATAAGGGATATGAGGGTGACGAGGATCCCTTTGGTGAACCACATAATTTCGTTGAGAAGGAGGTTTAGCTTTTTGGACGAGAGGAGGTGGGACCTTAATGGTAAACTCACCATGTTCCGGGTCCGTTAAAGTCTCCTCTACACGTTCATCCTCCTCCGGATTAATGAATGGAGGAGGCATAGGAACGGTAGGTCCATCAAGAACAAGACCACTTCGAGTGGTAATGGCTTTCAATTCACCCTTCGGGTTAGCAACGGTGTTGCTAGGGAGAGATCCCGAACCCGAGGTAGAAGCGGTGTTCATTTGAAAGAAACTAGCCATCATGTTCTTAAGCTCGTTTGTTTGATTTGACATTGAAGCTTGAATCGAATTTTGCATTTCATTCCTTAACTCATTTTTCACATTGTTAATTTGAGTTTGCATGGCTTTCATATTAGCCTCATTTGTTTTCTTAAATTTTTCCAACTCACTTAAAGGAACACTTTGGTTTTGTTGAATTGGAGCTTGATAATTTGCATTTTGATTGAAATTGTTTCCTCGGTTATATCCTTGAGGTTGGCTAAAACGGTTTTGATTATTTTGCCCGTTTTGTTGAACAAAACCCGGTGGTCTTGTTTGATTAACCACACCTGGAGGACGATAACCGGAATTACCCTGATTGTAGTTACCCGTGGCTGCTGCAACGTATCCTTGAATATTATCCCGATATTCCGGGAAAGTGTTGCCATCGGCGGCGAGACACTGATAATAAGGATGAGCACCACCGCAAGTAACACAAATCTCCTCAACAGCCTTTACGGAAGCTGGAGGTGGGGTTGCTTGAAATTGTTTAAGAATAGCCGTCATAGCGGTAGTCACAGCACTCGTTTGCTGATTTACTGCATGAGTAAGTTTGGCTATATCGGAAGAAGAAGAAGAATTAACATCACTTGATTTCACTTGAGAAACAATCGATTTGTTTCGTGAATTGCGGACCTTGGATTTGTTTTCGATAATCGTCAACAATCCTTGAGTACTCTTCCAAAGATTGCACTACCGGCTGCAGAATTCAAGGAATCTTGGTTCGGACGGGTTCAAGGAATTGTGAAAGTATTCAAGTTGTGTGCAATTCGGTGAAACCATTGATGGGACAGCATGAAGGAGATCTATTGTGATCGATCCCATGCCTCATGAAACGATTCATCAAACCGTTGTTGAAAATTAGAAATTTCATTTCGAAGGTTTGTCGTTCTTGAGGGGGGAAAGAATTCGTTAATGAATTTGGACACGAGATCCTCCCAAGTGAGAATAGAACGAGGGGGTTCTTTTTCAAGCCAACGACGGGCTGCCCCCGCAAGAGAGAAAGGAAAAAAGCATGAGCTTAATCGCCTAGAGTCAGAAATAATATAGTGTGCACGTTGGTCTCTGCGATAGATGAGTGTCAGAAGATCTTTGGTTGCAACACTACGGATGTGGTCATATGAGGATTTGTCTTCTCTCAGTCCTTAAAGAATTGGTCCGAAGTCATCATATTAATGAGACTATGCTTGAGCTCGAAATGCTCAGCAAGAATTGGAGGAACCACGATTGCCTCCGCAAAACCCTCGGTGGGTGACTCGTGCAAATTCCCGCCATAGTACGTTGATCGGCCTTGTAACTACGGGTGATTCTTCAAGAGAGAAAGGTTGTTTTGAACGTCTACGGTTACGACGTTTTGGGTTTGTGGTGGTTGGATTAGAAGAAGAATTACCAACGAGATTAGAAGAAGAACGAGTGCGCATGCACTAAAAAGAAATTAAGAGAAAATAAAAGAAAAATATTTTGGTTTTGTCTATTGATTCACAAATTTATTTTACGGGCAAAACGATGTTGAATAACTTAACCCATAATTGACAAGCTTCACTGGTAGCTCTTTAATAAAAAAGAACAAAGAGTGGGAGTAGGAAAGCGCGAAGCTATAAAAACCTTTCTACTTAGGGTCGTAGTCCTCTGAAATACCCTCTTTAAAACCCTTTTAGAGTTTTTGTTAAACTTTTAAAGTGAGTTTTACGTCGCAAGTGCACCAAGGCAAGTTTTGATTCTTTTGTTCGGAAACTTATTATGATAATGACTCAAGATGAAGCATTATATTGATGATGGATTTTATTTCTGATAAAGGACATTTTTTTATGTTTTGATTTTTCTTGATTTTTTTATTTAATCTAACTTATACTTAATTACTATAAAAGGAAAATGAAAAATATTTTGTATTTTTTATATTTTAAAAAAAAACATTCACAAACGGAAAATTATAACTTCACGAGGAAGGGTCTTCAAAAACTAATCTTCAAACGTAGACACGAAAATCGCACACACCTCCCTCGCAACGGCGCCAAAATGATCGTAGTTAAAATTCAACCTTTTAATTATAAAAATATATAATAAATATATGAATAATAAGGCTAAAAGCAGTAGTCTGAGAGGTTTTAAAGATTCGTTTCTATCCAAAACAAAATCCCTTAAAAATCTACCCGGGTCGTTCTCCCAACGAGGTGCGAATTGAAAATCGGATTACGTTCGTGATCGCGTGAATTGAATAGATTAAGATTTTTAGGTTGGGATTTCTAATTCTACAATTAAAATGCAAAAACGATTAAAGAAAACCTAAAAACGAAAACTAAAAGTGATTAAAACCTAAAAACGAGAACGGGATTCGAAACATGTTCTTTAAAAAACAAAATTTTGAAATTTTAACCCTATGAAAACAAATTTAATTTTCTAAGTCCTAAATGATAAAAGAAAATTTTGAAAAAAAGAATTATATTTTTTTGACTTTTTAATAATTTTTTTATGGTATTAAAAAAACTTATTTTATAAAGAAAAATCGATAAAAAAATACTAAAAGAAAAAGAGAAAAATCTAAAAAAATATATGGAAAGTAGTTTAAGGTGTGCTGAATCTAGGAAAATTAGAATGGTGTTGTCAGCTTATTGGGAAAAGCAAAAAGGGCTTATAAGCTTAAAAGGACTAAAAGTGTATAAAGAATTAATGTTGAAAACACTAACCAGATGGCCCTATCTGGTGCCGTGGTTAGTGTGTGTGTGGTGTGGGACTTGTATGTGTGAAAGGGAAGGTCCAGGGTTCGAATCCCTGGCCTCCTTTTTGGTAAAATCTAATTTTTTTTTCTTTTTTTTCTAAACTTATAAATTACAAAAAAATAAGCAACTTTAAAAAAAATAACTTTTTTGAAACTCAAAAATAAGCTCAGATAAGCACAAAAAAAACTGGCAGAATGCTACTTTTTACACTAAGTCCTAATTAAGCTAACGGTTGAGCTAGTTAAGCACAAATAAGCTAAGGTAAAAGCAAACAAAGCAAAAACAGATGATAACTACTCCTAATAAGCTAGAACAAAAAAAATTAAGCTAAGCAAAACCGACAGATAAGCAAGAAAAAGCAATTAAGCTAATAGCTAAAAACTGCATACAAACAGCCTAAGAGACAACTTTGGAGCTTATTTTTATGCTCTTTAAGGGATCCTTAGGGCTTAAAGAAGTATATGAGCTTAAAGCTTGGCCAAGGGGCTTACTAAATCAGCAAAGAGTTTAAGGTTTGAAACTAGATTAAGCTATAAAAAGCTAATGGAAAATGGGTTGTGACAGTCAGCATATGCTGACTTGGTATTTGTAAAAACAAAGGGCTTATTGCAGCCTATTAAATAAGCTAGAAAAAGAGCTTCAAAATGAAAAAGAAGTTAAAACAGATTGAGATTGACTCCTAATGAGCTTGTGCACAAATTTTCAAAAACTAAAAACAATTTTAACTTACTCAAATTTGAAAATGAAAAAGTGACTTTTTACTTGAAAACTAGCTTGATAGGTTTGACAGTTTTAGACTAAAGCAAAAGTAAACTAACAAGACTTTTAACAACTATGTTTTGACACTTAAAATGACACAAAAACAAGTCTTAAAAACAGGTTTCAAAAGCCTAATTAAAAAAGCTATTACAAAATTGTTTTGACACCTATGCCTTAAGCATACTTTAGGAAAAAAACTTATAAACAACAATACATTTAACTTTAAAATACTTTTGAAAAACAGCTTAAGAAGGGTTGTTAAGTTGGCCAAATGACCCATCTGTGGTTTTACCCAGTATGACCCAATTTCACCCTTATGCCAAACACCCCTTTAAATTTATGAATCATTTATTTAAGCTATTTAACAAAGATTTAAGCAAAGAAATTTAAACACAAATAATAAATAAGCAAAAAGAAGCAAAAATAAGCAGATTTCAACAAGCAATAAGCACTCAAAATAAGCAACAAAGAGACAAGCAGATTAAGGTAAAAATGGGCAGATGACATAAAAACATAAATAATAGAATATATACATTAATACAAAGACAGTATGCCTTAAAGAAAATAAATAAGCAAGTAAATAGGCAAGATTTATGCATAATAAGCATTGAACATGTAATATAAGCAAAAATTTAAAAATGGAAACTTACAAAAGGTCTATTGCTTTTGCAATGAATAAGCTCTCAATGCTATATATCTTTCCTATATGCTTCCCAAGAGCTCTAAACAAAGCTTTTCCAGTAACAACCTTGCTCTTTGGGAAAAAATGTTTTTCTTGAACAGATTTGATTTTTTGTGAATTTTTTTGTTTTTGTTTTTATAGGTTCAGAATTAAAAGCATCCTTTTATATAAGTTTTTGATGACTCACTAAACTTTATCTAAAGCATAAAAAAAGTATTTAATGACAGATAAGTAAATGACAAGTTTGAAAGAAAAGCTCTTAAAATTGCATTAACTTGAAAATAAAGATTACAAAGTTGAAATTTAAATGACAATTAAATTAAATGACAATGTATTAAAAAGACAGTAATTAAAATGGTTCAAACTTTGTTAATACAAAAGATGGACTTAACAAAAATTCGACAAAAATCTAATGAATTACAAAAGCCTATATTTATACTAATTCTAAGGTCTTGAGTCTTGTGCTTCTTTAGTGAGAGGCTTCAAAGTTGTGCTTGTTGTGTGAGAGAGTAGCACAAAGTTAATCTTAGCCCTTGAATGATCTTGGTCCCCAAGTCTTTTGATCATGTCCCTTGATTAATTGTCTTATTCCCTTGTCCAATGAGGAGGTTTGGGATTGCCAAGGTGGCAATGGCTTCTAGTGGGGTGGGGGTGTGATAGTGAGTCTTGTTTGGGTTGGGTTGGGGGAAAAATAAAAAAAAATATATAAAACAGTAGTCGAGGCAATAAAAGTCAATGAAAGGGATATTGAATAGTGCCAAGTTCTTGGCGGGAAAGGGTTGTTCTGTTTTGATTTGTCTGAGTGAAGTTTGTGGTGTTGGCAAAATAAGCCCCTCAATGTGTATAGGTTGATTGCAATGTAAGTCCATGTGGTGATGTAATTTTTGGAGGTTGGCAATAATAGTCCCTAAACGTGTATTGAGTTATTACATGTTCAGTCTTTGTGGGCTAACAGATTTAATGGTTTAAGGGTGAGATGTGTTAACGGGGGTTAAAGGGGTTATATGGGTTTGGTTTGGGCTCATTGTTGGGCCGGTTATATAATAAAGGTTTATGAAGACTTTGGGCTTATAAATGGAATAAGTCTTTTAAGACTTGTAATATAAAAGCTTATTGGGCTTTCCCGGCCCATTAGATGGGTATGGGTTGGCCCATTAACTTTTTCTTCGTTGACTTTGACTTTGTCGGGGTTAACTTTTTGGTTGACTTTTGACTTTGACTTTTTGACTTTTCACGCTCTTTCCATTCCGTGCTCATTTTTGTCGTTTTTGGCTTGATTTTTTGTCCTTTTGTCGGATATCTATTTCCTGCACAATATAAGTAAAAACATACAAATACAATGTATTTTTGGTACGTCTTTGGTCATTTAAGTCCGATTTTAAAGGAAAATGGTATGTGTAATTAAGCACATACCAAAAATCCCCCATACTAAACTATTGCGTGTCCTCACGTAATGCTATAAGTAAGCACTTAGAAAACTAAGACTCTTAATCCCCCTCGACTAATAACCTCGAAAAGTAGCAAAGTGTTCATCAAGGGGAATTAAAGAATCATAAGTTTTGAAAAGCCCCGTTTTTACCATTTTTAAATATATACACTAACTACCACTAATATTTTTGTATTTTTCTTTTTTCTTTTTCTCAACTAACAAACATGTGTGACTTTCATTATTTTATAACTTTTAGGGATCATAGAACAAGATGCATTTCAATCCTAAAATGCCCCAAAAAGGATAAATTCATCGTTCTCGACTTTTCACTTATTCCAAACCAAGCTTAAAATGAAATCACCGTTAAATACAAGTAAAGATGCTAACACTACTCATATTTGTAACTTGTGAACTTTTCACTCCCGACAATTATTATATATATTAGGTGAATGTGCTATTTCGAATTTCAACTATGGATCAACGTTTTGCAAAATTCTATGCTTTACATTCCATCCGAGAATAATGAGTTTGAACGGTAAGGGTCCCCGCCGAGATCATCCTATGTAGCTCGATTTCGTCTCGGCAACATCCCAACATTGTGGATAATTGGGACAGGCTTTTGAACCCCACAGAGATTGTTCGGACTCACGGACCTTTGTTTAAAAACTACTTCTAGGTTTCCGTACTATTTACTTAGCTTTTTTTGAAAACTTATATAAAATAAGTATTAGTTCAAAAGCATATTTAAATTTAAGAAAAAAGGATTTTCCCTATATTATTAAAATCACATTTATACACTTATACATTATTATTCATTCTTAGGATATCTTGTAACATATTTAGAAGGCTGCAAAATCGGTTGTGAGCCGGCAAGATGCAGCAAACTTTTATCAGTCTCGGATTATTATTCTTACTATGGGCTTTCTTTAGAAGGCTGCAACATCGGTTGTGAGCCGGCAAGATGCAGCAAACTTTTATCAGCCCACAGTTTATAATTATTACCACATTTTTTTTGTTTTTTTATACTTTATATTTACTCCATGGATATAGAGAAAATTTCGTTTTAGAAAATTGAAGTATAAATTTGAACTAAAATTATTGATATCGACTATACTTCCAAAATTGTTGATTTAAGTTTAATTTCAAAAAAATAGCACGTATTAAAAAAAGCTATTACAAAACTGTTTTGACACCACAGCCTTAAGCAACTTTTAGGAAAAACTTAAAAACAAACATTTAACTTTAAAACTTTTGAAAAACAGCTTAAGATGGCTTAAGAGAGGCTTGTATAAGTTGGCCAAATGACCCACTTGTTTTTAACCCAATATGACCCAATTTCACCCTTATGCCAACACCCCTTTAAATTTATAAATCCTTTATTTAAGCTATTTAACAAATATTTAAGCAAAGAAATTTAAACACAAATAGTAAATAAGCAAAAAGAAGCAAAAATAAGCAGATTTTCAACAGGCAATAAGCACTTAAATAAAGAACACAAAAGAGACAGCAGATTTAAGGGTTAAAATTAGTCAGTTTAACATAAAAAACTTAAATAAGACTTATACGCATAAATATAGGACAAGTAGCATGTAAGACATAAATAAGCAAGTAAAAGCAAGAATAAGCACTAAATAAGCAAATGAATAGTAAAATAAGCAAAAATTTAAAAATGGAAACTTACAAAGGTCCAATGCTTTTGGCAATAAAATAAGCTCTCAAAAACTTATAAACCATCTATTACGCTTACAAAGAAGCTCACTAACCAAGGACTTACAGTTATTACACCTTGCTCCTTTGAATTTCTTGAACATATTTGGATTTTTTTGTAAATTTTTTTTTTGATTTTTAGGACAGAATTAAAAGCAGACTTTTATATAAGTTTTTAATGATCTAAAATTATACTAAAGCTTAAAAACAGTATTTAAATGACAAGATAAGTAAATGACAGTATTTAAAGGAAAGCTTTAAAATTGCATTTTAATAATAAAAATTTGAAAATAATGATTACAAAGCTGAAAATTTAAAATCACTATTAACTTATTTAAATGACAATTAAAGTAAATTGCAATATTAAAAATGGTACAAATTGTTAATACAAGATTAGACTTAACAAATTCGACAAAAAGCTAATGAATTACAAAAGCCTATATTTATACTAATTCTAAGGTCTTGATTCTTGTGCTTCTTTAGTGAGAGGCTTCAAAGCTGTGCTTGTTATGTGAGAGAGTAGCACAAAGTTAATCTTAGCCCTTGAATGATCTTGGTCCCCAAGTCTTTTGATCATGTCCCTTGATTAATTATCTTCTTCCCTTGTCCAATGGGGAGGTTTGGGATTGCCAAGGTGGCAATGGCTTCAAGTGGGGTGGGGGTGTGATAGTGAGTAATGTTTTGGCGGGTTGGAACAGTAGTCGAGGCAATTAAAGTCAATGAAAGGGATGATAAATAGTGCCAAGTTCTTGGAGAGAAAGGGTTGTTCTGTTTTGATTTGTCTGAGTAAAGTTTGTGGTGTTGGCAAAATAAGCCCCTCAATGTGTATAGGTTGATTGCAATGTAAGTCCATGTGGTGATGTAATTTTTAAATGTTGGCAATAATAGTCCCTAAACGTTTATTGAGTTATTACACGTTTAGTCCTTGTGGGCTAACATATTTAATGGTTTAAGGGTTAGATGTGCTAACGAGAGTTAAAGGGGTTATATGGGTTTGGTTTGGGCTCATTATTAGGCCGGTTATATAATAAAGGTTTATGAAGACTCTGGGCTTATAAATGGAATAAGTCTTTTAAGACTTGTAATATAAAAGCTTATTGGGCTGTCCCAGCCCATTAGATGGGTATGGGTTGGCCCATTAACTTTTTTTTGGTTTCAGCTCCGTCATGGACTTTGACTTTTTTGGGGTTGACTTTTTGGCTGACTTTTGACTTTGACTTTTTGACTCTTTACGCTCTTTTCATTCCGTGCTCGGTTTTGTCGTTTTTGGCTTTATTTTTCGTCCTTTTGTCGGATATCCGTTCCCTGCACAATATAAGTAAAAACATACAAATACAATGTATTTTTGGTACGTCTTTGGTCATTTAAGTCCGATTTTAAAGGAAAATGGTATGTGTAATTAAGCACATACCAGT
>BQNB010016511.1:3048-31919 GCA_026074375.1 Tanacetum coccineum
GGTATTGGGTAATATTGTGGGTATTTGGTTAAGTGTAGGAAGGTAGAATGGTTTACATGCATGCACGAAAGCTAAATATTGCGAAACGTAAACGTTTTATGTAAAGTATAAAAATAAATTATGAAAAATTATAAATTATCTTCCAAATAATAATATAACACTTATTGAAGGTAAACTTTTATTTTTTTGGTGTCGGTTTACGTTGAATGTTGATTTTTAGTTTACGCGATTTAACTAAACGGTTGAAATTAAAAGTAAACGCGTAAAAGTTTAAAATAAATAATTGAATATTTATTAGCGTAAAATGACTCGAAAATGTGGGTTGTTACACCTATGAACAAACATAACAGTGTACTACTCCTTGTTACCAAAGAACAAGAAACTTGGTTTGTTACGTTTGGACAAACACCAATTAATCAGTAATGAAGAAGAAAAAAAAATAGGGTTAAAGATTTTTGGGGATCGGTTAGGGTTTGTTACAGGCTCGATACCATGTGGAATGTGGAAACTGTATTGTGTATTCAATCCCAACATACGGAATACATAAATACGTGATATGGAACCATCTAGATACGGGCTTGAGCCCACAACAATAATACAACTAATGTGCTAAATATGGGCTAACAGTTATGTGGTGTTATGATTAGAGTGGTATTTTTGTGTGTTGGTATTAAAATATTAAAACTGATGTGGCGCTGATGTGACATTACTTTTTTGGTGTTATAATGTTATGACACCTAAAACTCTTATTGCTGTGAAATGCACACAATTGAGTAAAACAGTACAAGAGTGTTATAACACTCAACTTCTGTGGTATCACATGCCAAACATATGAATACTAATATATTTTCATGAATTGTATAATGGAACTATTAGGTTGTGTCTTTAAGTGTATGAGAAGTTTTATTTAAATACTACGTAGTATGAGAATGAGTAAAATCAGTAAAACTTACGAAGTATCTAAATTAATTGATAGAAGAAAAGGTTTAATAATGCATACGTGCTGTTTTATGAATTAAGCCATCTTAAGTTGTATGCTAATTAGTATTCGGTTTAATCGTCATCATAATTCATAAAGTTAAAAATCCTACAGAGATATCACCCAACATTTCTTCGGAACATCATTTGCCGAAAATGACGACAAAATACTTATGAAACCCAACATGAAAACTCATATATGGATTTTACATATATTCTTCGTCAAATGATTTTTTTTTAACTCGGGTGTCCGATTTGACATCGCAAGCCGACTATTCCTAAAGCTGATTATCATTTTGGATAGCCCGAGTCAAGGCAGGTGAACCTCCGTGATCAATGGGGGATTAATTTTCTCCTCAGAGTTTGAACCCAAGACCTCTAGGCACTTCTCAAAATAATTAAAATACTTTTGTGGAATCTTCGTCAAATGATAAATGTTGAGACTTTGGGTATGTTTGATAGCATGCGTTTACGAGCGTTTTGAAGCAAATAACAATTAACGGTTAGTGTTTTGTACAAAATGCTTGTTTGGAGAAAAGCAACTAGCATCCCTATTTTTTTAAATGCTCCAAATCAAAACACTACTTCTAGTAGCATTTACGAGCAACTAGCGTCAGCTTCAACTCTCACCAACCTCGAGGTTGTGGGTTCAAGCCTTACTGGAAGCATTTTGAGATATATTGTGGGTTATGTGGTGTATGATGTGTAAAACAAATTGTCGTTAGAAAAAAAACAGATGCTTATTGACTTACTGCTACCGCTTTCGGCTATTACTTCTTAGTACCATTATCTTCGCTACATGTCAAAAACGCTACTATGTACAATCCCGCACATATTGCTTTTCAAACTTTTCTTTTACATAAATGTTGGATCTCATTAAAGAATTCTCTTTTAAATCCACATTACAAAACCAAAAAAATTTCGGTAGATTAAGCTGATTGAAAAACTTCAAAATATTTCAACAGCAAAAAAAGAAGTAATTATTTCTTTCTATGCTTTTGTACATAACTTTCAAAAGAAGTAGTTACAATACTTTTCTATTTTCTCTGTTCTATATATTCTCCACGAAGACTTCAAGACATTTTAAGGCTTGGCATTGACTAGGATAACTTATTTTTATCTTTTTATACTTTCTATATGTCTTTAAGCAAGTATAATAAAAAACCCCGACAAACCAACAATTTTTGGTTGACTAAAAGTGACATGTCTTAAAATTATACTTAATAAATCGTTGACCAGAAAATACTACTCCCTGTTAAAACTAGAATTATGATACATCCAAAAAAAAGGGAAAGAAATATTCACAAAATGAGGTGTCATATTTTTATCGATGGTTTTTCAAACAATTTCTCTCTTTTCTTTTTGATTAACCTAATCAAAACATAACATCAATTGCATTATTATGTGGGATTCATATTCTTATGTGGTATCTTTTGGTGGTTGTAGCATGTCTCAAAAATTGAAAGTCTCAAGCAGCAGCCAGAATTTTGTCTTCAGCCACTGGCTGTTTTTATAAAGTCCATGCAACAGCTTTCCTTCATCAACAATCACAAATTCACAATAATGAACTGGACCCACTTGTTAGATCTGAGAGCGATTACTGACTATTTTGGAAGCAATCTCAATTATTATTTCATGATATTTAAAACACAATGCAGAAATCATTGTTATCATAACCTCATCAATGAAGCCTTTCCCCATATTCTTGTTTTTTCACATACTTTATTTTGAGTCAGTGCTAGTTTATGTCACAGCAATAGACACAATACATGTAAATCAAACCATGCTAAAGATGGCCAAAACCATTGTATTTCGGCCTTCGAAGAAAGCCTCGGAGCTCGGTTTCTTTAGCTTAGGAAGACGAACAAAAACCATATTCGCGCGCATATGGTACAAAAGGTTAGCCTCGTGGCACTGCTGCTTGGTATGCCAATAGGCAGACCTCCCGATTACAAAACAAAACTGGTGAGCTAACCTTCGTCCGGATTTGAACTATTGATACTTCGTGACTCTGCCTTTGAACAAAATCATTTGGTCCTCGGATTTATTTGGAGCAATCCGAACCCTTATAGCTAGGCTATTTATAGTGGGAATCTTTGTGGTTTACAATGATGATCAAGTGGACCTGGAAAATTAAAAAAATAATATAAAAAAATATATTTATAAAAAAAAAAATCGTGGCAAGAGTTTTGATCATCCAGGAAACAGCAATATGCCAGATATGAAATTTGGGAGGAATTTGGAAAGGGGTTCGATTACGAACTTTACATCATGGAAAAGTGATGATGATCCTTCTCCTGGTCCCTATATGGTGTATTGGGATTTCAATGGGTTCCCACAAATATTCCAGAAAAAAGGAGATGAGATCCAGTATAGACTTGGATTATGGAATGGTCAGAGGGTATACTAGAGACAGGCAGGATGCCAATTTTGAAGCCTAATCGAATTTCACTTTCGGGTAAAATGTCTAATGAGCGTATTAGGGAGACTTATGCCCGTTTTGAAAATGTTGATTACTCTGTGCGATTCAGTGTAACTAAGAAGAAGTGTAAGTCCGTTAGGAGAAATGGCCGTGGTTTAATGGATTAATAGAACCCAGGGATGGTTTCTTATTTGACACCAACATGGATAATTGTGTTCGAGTATGGGTTGTGTGGAGTTATCTATGGAAGCTGTGAAATTGAGCAGTGCCGTCACATCGTGTGACTGTTTGAAAGGGTTTTAAGCCAAAAAAATTCCCAATCAATGGATGATTTCAATTGGACATATGGATGCCATAGGAAAATACCATGATTGGGCTTTGGAGACGGGTTTCGCAAGTATCCATCTATCAAATTACCAGACACTCGACAATCATGGTTTGACAAGAGCATGACCTTGGAGCAATGCGAGGTGAAGTGTAGGAATGAGTGTAATTGTACAGCTTATACTACTTTGGACATTAAGAATGATATCGGTTGTTTGTTATGGTATGATGTATTGAACGATATGAGGGCTTTTCCAAATGGACAATATATATACATATTAGCTGGCTGCATGGACAGAATTAGTAATCAAACTATTCTATCTTACATACTGTAAAAAAAAAAAAATTCTAAACCATGTCACGTTTTAATCTAATACGAAAGACCAGAAAAGGTTTCGAGTACAAAAGATATCAGTGACTGATATAGCCAATCCCTTTGAGTGTGGGATTAGCTCTCTACTTGGACTATTGTGTTAATTATCAAGAAGAAAAGGAAGCAAAAAGGCGGCTTCACAAGGTAACTATTTTACTCTAAAATCTAATTTGCACCTTAAACAAATCATTTCATTTGGCATTGTGGATTTTGATCCAGTGATAGGCTCATGTATTTGTAGCATACCAAGATACAATTGTAACAAAAAAAACAAGAAAAAATTATACCCTACATTATATAGTCTGTCAACATTGCTCGTGCAACTGTCAACTTCTCACTCAACAACAAGCTCGGCGAGGGAGGTTTTGGACCAGTTTACAAAGTACAGAATAATCTTGCATCTTAATTTCACCAATTAGTCATTGATAGCATAATTTAATTATAGTCTGTCTAAAACAAATTATTTAGTTAAATTTTTAAGAATTTTAGAGGATGGCTAGAAATTGCCAGTGAAACGGGGGGCTCTCCCTTGATTCCCACAGGAGTGATGAAGAGTCTTCAAGAATGAATTATTTATTTATTTCTAAGCTTCAACATCGTAAGACTTAGTCAGGATATCTAGGATGGTTGTTCGTTGAACAGAAAGAAAAATGCCTAATTATGATTAGCATCGCCTAACAAAGGTCTTGACTTACATATTTTTGGTACGCTCCACACCGTAAACACCTTGTAACCTTTATTTGTTTTTTTAAGAGGTTTCACTACAATTTCTTTCTCAGTAGAACACAACTTCCTAGTAGAGTTGTAGTGACTATATTGTGTAAGCTTTATCACTCAAGATGAAAGACTAATAATATATGTCTCCCCGTTTCAGATGAAACTGGAAGCCAACTACTTGATATGGCACAACGCTTCCATATTATTAATGGGGTAGCTCGAGGTCTACTTTATCTTCATCAAGATTCCCGACTACGAATCATCCATAGAGACCTCAAAGCTGCCAACATTTTGCTTGACCAGGATATGAACCCCAAGATATCTGATTTCGGTCTTGCAAGAAGCTTTAGAGGAAATGAAACCGAAACAAATACCAAAAGAGTGATTGGGACATAGTAAAAATTCATCATTCCTTTTTTTTATTACTATCAAGTGAAAAAAATAATCCAATGAAGTTTTTATGGGTCTGAATGATGGTCTATTGGTTGAACATTAACCTACAAGCTGCATGCGAGTGGATACATTCCCCAGGAAGTATGCAAGGGACGGGATATTCTCTGTTAAATCATATATAAATAAAAGGTAGATCTGGGGTGATTATTGGACTGGGCCAATAGATGGGATCTTGTACTAAACCAAGTGATGAGATGATTCCCTGCACAATCAAAGGTAAACCGTTAGTCTTACCGCGGGGACGGACCCCACGATTAGACTCTGGCGTGAGAGTAAGTATTCATATTTGTCAGAGAATGTCAGAGTATGTGTGTGTAAAATGTTGTCAGAAAATCATACCTTGTGGGGTGTCAGAGTACCCCTTTTTATAGGTAATCCCAATATTAGGATTTCAAAATATTTCGCTTGTACCTGTTAATGGGCCGAAGTGGAACCCTTGTTAGGCAAAGATCCGCTTGTAATCGTGACTTGCGGATATGGGTTTTCCTAGCGGACTTCCGTTGACTTACGGAAGTGTCCTCTGGAAACCCTTCGTCCGTCTTGCTGCCTCCGAACCGTAGCCAGTTTGGCATAGGCTTAGTTTTGATCCATTGTGCTTTTTGATTGTCTTATTGGGCTTGAGCCCATGTATAGCCTATGTAGTCCATGCCCAAAAGCCTGTTATACGTGTTATACGTCATCAAGATGTGTACGTGATAATTTGTTTGTTGTATATTCAACATCCCTTTTAAGATAATATGATGATGATGAGATCACAATATATGAGCTATATATCTACTAACACTCTTAAAATGTAAAGACATATATATACTTATGAGTCTATGACATGTCACTAAAGGTGTTTCAACCAAAACAAAGTCTCCCTTTTTTCAAATACGTATTCCATAAAATAAGTAAAGATTAGAAAGTGTACATGTAACAAAATGAAAAAAAATAAAAAATAACAAGAACACTTCAAACAAAAGCCCAAACGAAATTTAGCACTAGGACATGCAAAAAAAAAGTGATACATATTCATACGCGAAAAAAACAAAAAAAGCAAACACTTCAAGCATAAAAATTCGAATGCAAAAACAAACGAGCCTACGCCGCAATGCGCGGGGTACTTTCCACCTCGTTGTAACCTATCTTGCTTGAGCTACAAATTGATACATGGGCTGCATTATGGATGTTTGGCCCATTAATTAAAACCAAAATAAGAGCAATATATTTAAGTTTAACTATTATATTAACTATCTTTGCATGTCTTCTACCGCCTTTAGCGACGTCTTTAGCGAGGTATTTGATGCCAGTGACGCATTGAGCTACTTAAGTTGGTAGGTTGCTATAAACGAGTCGAAGATTCTTGCCTTGTCAAACTACGTCGTTAAACGTAGCGACTTCTTGTCATATGTCGCTAAATAATAGTGACTTTACTATTTCAAGTCGAAATCATTGTCGCTATTTCTAAGAGTGTCACTATCTAAGTCGTTTTGCTCGTCATTGGCCAATTGGCCCAAGCTCATAGTCTAGAATATTCTCTTGTATCCTATATATAGGTTGGTTGTTATCAATAGGGTTAATGGCATATAATAGCAACGTACTTTCCCATTTGACCAATTATTCATTATGAACTCCAAACAGTCCACAAACCCATTCGAACTTATAAGAGAGCGTGATCTATATCAGCAACTTGACCATTTTTTTCTTGAACAAAATTCACATCATGTGACCACATTATTTGTCATGCCACTTCGTTTTAGAGCGTTAGGTTCCATTGATCCAGCCCTAATACACACCGTTAGTTTGTCTTCCCTAATAAAAACAACATATATACCCTATACACGAACGGGCAATCACCCAAACGTGTGTTTTAGGGCTGACATGGAAACCTAACGCTCTAAAAGAAGGATTTGACATGTAACATGTGTCAACATGACGTGAATATTTGTAAGAAAAATTGGTCAAGTTGCTAAAGCTTGGAACATTCATATAAAGTTTCTGATTGGATATTTGTGAGACTTTCTTTGGAGTTCATATCCTATAATGGGTCAAATGAGAAAGTACGTTGTTATTATATGCCATTAACCCTTATCAATAATAATCAAGCAATCAATTAATATAATATGGTATCACAACCTATATCGATCCACTCCTAAAATATCTCATCTCAGTCGCCTCCTCCCCTATTATTTCTCTACCTCAATCTTTTTACCAAATCAAAAAAAAAAGTATTGTTCATCGCGTTACTATTCACCGGGTACTGTTTATCGGTGTTACTATTCACCGAGTACTGTTCCATTCGACGTTACATGTCATTCGTGCGCAATAAAAAGCGTAATTTTATGGCTTCTCATGATCAACAATGGTATATGGATACGGGAGCAACTTCTCACCTTTCATCTCACACCGGTAACCTTCAAACCTCTTTTCTTAATCGTAATTTTTATTCAGTTATTGTCGGAAATGGATCATCTATACATGTCACCCACTCTGGTCATGTACAAATCCCTAATCCATATCGTCCCCTCCACCTTAGAAATGTTCTTGTCACACCCAATATCATTAAAAACCTTGTTTCAGTACGAAAATTCACCACCGATAATAAATGCTCCATTGATTTTGATCCACATGGTTTTACTATACGAGATTATCATACCCGTCAAACCCTTCTTCGTTGTGACAGCACGGGTGATCTATACCCTTTACACGTTGCCGCCTCAGCCATCGCCCTACTTACTAATAACCATTCCCTTTGGCATCAACGTCTTGGTCACCCTGGTGACGCTGTAATTCAAACACTGTCGTCACCTGGCCTTGTATCTTATAATAAAAATAAAAACACTCAACACTTGTGTCGTGCATGTCAGTTAGGCAAACAAACAAAACTTCCCTTTCAACGATCTACCTCTATCGTTACATCCCCCTTTGACATTATTCAATCAGACCTTTGGACATCTCCTGTCTCTAGCATGAGTGGATATAAATACTATGTTCTTTTCTTAGATCACTATTCACATTCTTTATGGGTCTACCCACTTTACAAAAAATCTGATGCGCAGTCAAAACTTCTACACTTTCGTGCCTTTATAAAAACCCAATTCAACCGTGAAATCAAAGCTTTTCAATGTGATCATGGTGGAGAATTTAACAACAACTCCCTTCATGAATTATTTTCCACTAATGGCATTCAATTTCGTTTCTCATGCCCACGTACATCTCAACAAAATGGTAAATCTGAGCGCATGATTCGTACTATTAATAACGTAGTACGTTCTCTCCTCTTTCAAGCCCGTCTTCCTCCTGAGTATTGGATCGAAGCACTACTCACTGCCACTTACTTACCTAATATCCTCCCCTCCACCTCCATCAACAATGACATCCCTTACAAAAAATTATTTAACAAACCAACCTCTTACACCCACATTCGCACGTTCGGATGCCTTTGTTACCCTTACACCTTTCCACCACACAAACTTGCCCCTTGCACCACACCATCTATCTTTCTCGGGTACGCTTACAATCATCGTAGATACTGGTGCCTTGACCTAAACACCAACAAAATCATCATCTCTCGTCATGTTATATTTGACGAAACTGTCTTTCCCTTCGACTCCATGACTCCAACTAAACCCCCCTCATACCAATTTTTAGATGATAATCTCGACACCTCCCCTATTGCACTTCGCCTACTTACCACACCTACTTCTCCTCAACAAACACCACCACAAACAACAAACCCACAAACAACCCCACAAACAACTCCACAATCAACACCTCCAACTCCTCTATCAACACCATCACCACAAACAACACCGACACCACCAACCACACCACCACCACCACCCACCTCGCAACACCCTATGGTTACACGCTCTAAAGTCGGGATTGTGAAAGCTAACCCCAAATACAACTTACATGTTACCACCTCCTCCCTTATCTCTAAGTCTCCTTTCTATGCCCTTCGAGATCCTAACTGGAAACAAGCTATGTGTGACGAATATAAAGTTCTCATTAACAATAAAACATAGGTACTTGTTCCTCGCCCACCAAATGTCAACATTGTCCACTCTATGTGGTTGTACAAACACAAATATAATGCGGACGGGTCCTTAAATCGGTACAAAGCTCGACTAGTTGCAAATGGTCGTAGTCAACAACAAGGCATCGACTGCGATGGGACATTTAGCCTTGTTGTCAAACCTGCTACCATACAGATTGTTCTTAGCCTTGCAGTTTCTTGACAATGGCCTATTCATCAGTTAGACGTGAAGAATGCATTTCTTTACGGCCATCTTATAGAGACAGTTTACATGCACCAGCCACCAGGATTTACTGATTCAGCTCATTCTGATTATGTTTGCCTTCTGCAAAAGTCGCTTTATGGCCTTAAGCAGGCCCCCCGAGCTTGGTTTCAACGATTTTCTAGCTATGTTATTCGAGCCGGTTTCTATCACAGCAAAACTGACTCGTCTCTTTTCATCTTTTACAAGGGGCAAGACACAGCTTACTTACTACTATATGTGGATGATATCATTCTTATAGCTTCTTCTACTTCACTCCTGCAGCGTATCATCTCTTTACTACATGCGGAGTTTTGGCTAAGACCAGAAAAACCATTGGCCCACTCAACTATTTTCTTGGTATATCTCCCCGCGTACACCTCTGGCATATCTTATTCCTCCCCCCTCAGACAAAATATGCCTGCCGAGAATTCTGAGCATGCACAGATGCTAATTGTAATCCTACAGGACCCAATTGACACCGAGAAGAAGCTTGGACTGAAGGATCACCGGTCCTGATCTACTTTATATCGCAGCTTGCCGGATCACTTCATCAACATCACCTTTAACTCGACCAGATTTGGTCATATCAGTGTAAACAGTTATGTCTTTACATGCATGATCCTCGAGAGCCACACCTTAATGCTATGAAACGTGTTCTTCGTTAACACCCCTTTAAATTCTTAAGAATCATTTAAAACTTAAAACAGATTATGAAAAGACTAAACTAACGGGCTGTTAAGGTTGTTTTGGGCCTTAGTTAAAATGGATTGGGCCAGATTTTATAATTACGAGGTTTGGGCTTTTAATTGAATAAATAAGCTTAATGGGCTAACTCGGCCCATTAACTTGGGTACGGGTTGGCCAAATAAGATTATTATGTCTTCGGCTTTGGTTTTTCACGCTCTTTCTAATTCCGTGCTCGGTTTTGTCGGTTTTGGCTTTGTTTTTGTCCTTTAGTGAATATCCGATACCTGCACAACACAAATAGCAAAACACACATATATTTGGCATTTTATGTCTGTTTTTGGTCATTTTAGGCTCGTTTTATAGGTAAAAGGTATGTGTAATTAAGCACATACCAAAATCCCCCATACTAAGATATTATCGTGTCCTCACGCAATGTTATAAGTAAACACTTTAGAAGACTAATAATCTCAATACCCCTCGACTAATTACCTCGAAAAGTAGCGAAGTGTTCATCAAAGGGAATAAAAGAATCATTAGCCTTGAAAAGCCCTTTTTTGACAATTTTTAAATATTTACACTAATTACCACACATATTTTTGTATTTTTCCTTTTTCTCATTTTTTTAGTTTTCTTTTTAACAACTAACTAGAATGTTCGAATCTTCATTATTTTCATAACTTTTAGGGTCACGGAATAAGAAGCACTTCAATCCTAAAATGCCCAAAAAGGATAAATTCATCGTCCCCGATTTTTCACTTGTCCCAAACCAAGCTCAAAAATGAAATCACCGTTAAATATAAGTTAAGATGCTAACAACTACTCATACTAATAACTTGAAAACTTTTCATTCCCAACAATTATTATATATTATGTGAATGTGCTTATTTCGAATTTCAACCATGGATCAAGCTTTTTAAGAAACTTATAATATTTCTATGCTTCATGTTCCACCCAAGAATTATGATTTTGAAGGCGAGATCATTCCATGTAGAGACTTTCTTCTCGGCACATCCAGCCGAGACCGGCTTAGGTACCAGAATTTTTAACACCCCACAGAGAATTAGTATCGTGGAACTCACGGATCTTTGGTTTCAAAACTCTTATTCTTCCCCCGTTAATTAAATGATTCATATAGAAAATCCACACTTAAAACGAAATAGTCTTAGTTTCAAAAGCATATTTGAATTTAAGAACAAGAGATTCCCTATATTTATAAATCACATATATTACACCTTAATATAATTATAACATCCAGTGTAATGAAGGAAATCCTCGCCTTTTGAAGGCTGCAACATCGTTTGAGATGGCAAGATCATCAAACTTTATCAGTCTCGATAATTACTATGATGTTCTTATTTAGAAGACTGCAACATAGGTTGTGAGCCGGCAAGATGCAATAAACTTTTATTAGCCCACATTTATTATTATTATTATTACCTCATTTTTCATTTTTTACACTTTATATTACCACGATATAGAGAAAATTTCTTTTTAGAAAATTTAAGTATAAGTTTAAACTAAGACAAATAAATATATTTTGTTTATCCGACTATACTATCAAAAATCGTGATTTAAGTTAATTTTTGAAAATGCACGTATTAGTAAGTTCGATTATAAGCTTAAGGGAGAAAAAGCCACAAACTACACTTATGAAGCGCTAAGATTTCCTACTAACCTTGTTTGCAATCTTACACCTATTAACCACTATCATTTCTCGTTCTTTGCAAATTTAAAATCTTTAATAAAAAGATCCGCGAATGCTTAGTCAAGTTTATAACGGTTAAGGGACAAAGTTAAGAGCTCAACACGCTCGATCGAGTCAAAATTTATTCTTATTCTACCCAGCAGGAAAGTCAAAGAATAGTGTCTTGTCAAACACTAAGGTGGTGTTTGTTTTTTTAAAAATGCCTCTTAACAGCATCTTAATCTTACTCATTCAGACATGGTCAAACATTTGGGTCATTGAGACTGTTTGTTTTTTTCAAGTCATTCAGAGGCAGTAAGAGGCAAGCAGTATTAAAAGCGTTTATTTTTTTCTGATCATTAAGAGGCAGTAAGAGGCATAAACCTCTTACTAAACTAGATGTGGAGGAGGTGTCTTAACACCTCTTAATGTCTTTTTTTACTTCCTTTGTTTTATTTTTTCTACTTTGTTATGATTTTTTTTATTTTGGTGTTTTTATTTTCATTTTTTGATTTTTTTTTCTTATTTCACCTTTGTGTTTTATATTAAAAGTATTAAATGTAATTTTTGCATATGTTTTGTTAGATAAATAGTGTATAAGATGATATGTGTCAATTCATATTTTGTTTAAATTGAAGGGTATGGTTTTGGACTCATACATCTCAATTCTAACGCGACTCATTTAGTTAATAGTTTTAAGAAGTTCAATTCAAACTCTGACACGTATATATATTTTGAATAAACATGAGATTGTATGTTTTATTTAAAATACTCTTAACTTGAAGTTGATTATATTATAATTTTTTTCCTTTATTGAAGTTTATTTCTTGTCCGAATGCAATCGTTTTATATTTAAACTGTAAAAACTATAATTTAACACATCTATACATTTTTACCAAAACAAACAGTTTCATTTAGATTCAGATTTCTTCTCAAACTATTTTATCGGATATTAAGATGAAACAAATTCAGACTTTTTATACAGAAAAATATTCAGATTCAGATGTGTGAATCAGATTCAGATTCAGAGCCTCTTAATAAATAAACCGCACCTAAGAACCAATAAAAAGTTGTAGAAGTTCATGTTAGGAAAAATAAAATGACAAATGTTACATCTCGGAAGAATGTTGTGTAGAATATGTGTTTTATCTAAACACTTAACCAATCAATGAAGAAACTAGAAAGAGAAAGAGATGGAAAGGTTTCTAGTGAGAGAAAGAAAGAGAGAATATTAGATTATAGTAATGTATGAAAATGAAACCAACCGAACACCTCTTCATGTATGAAGATGGGCCCCTTCGTGGGCTTCCTATGGGCTTTGGCCCTTCTACCTTACTAATGTTCCAAAAACTATCTAAGACCTACGAGCTACGTATTTAGGAGTGACCGAGTCTTTTCTCGATTCCTAACAATCTCCCCCTAAGGGAGGTCACATCATTTTACAAAAATATTAAAATTAGCATTCTACGAATGTCTTTGGTCTTTGTTCGTGGTCTTGACTTTTGTCTTTCAACTTGTGATATGCATAGTGATCTTTTGACTTTAGGCTTGAACTTGTTCCTTTAAGCTTGACTTGCATAGAGATTTTAAGCTTCATTTGAGATCATCAGTCGGACATAATCTCGAATCATCATCTTGTGATCTTTTGCCATTTTGTGTACTTCTGACTTTCGAACCTACATGCTCATACTTTTCTTGTTCTTGAAAGCTTGTATTTTCATCATTCTTGAAGTTTTTTAACTTTAACACTTTGTCACTTCAAAAAGGCTGCATAATAATGTATCGAGAATTTCTTGAAACATATACTTGAGCTTTCATAATGTCTTTACATATTGTCGGTCGAGTATGAGCATGTGGCTATGAATCTTGACTTGTCTTGAACCAACTGCGTCCACCATCGGGATTACCTGCATTAATGGGTTAGTGATAAACAACATTATGGACAAAAGTGTCTTTGTCACTTCGTCGAATACGGTTGCAATAACAACGGTTCCCCGTTAATCAGTATAAATACTGCCTGTGATCAGGTAGACTTTCGAAGAATCTCCTTGATAGGGTTTCACAGCTGCACTAGCCGTTTTCATTACCCATGTGTCTCAAAGCAGACAACACGGTATGAGTAAACCAGTAAGACAAAGTCTCACCGATTGAATCAAAAATTGATTTGAAGATCAATCGACGTGTCACTTGCTAAAGTGATTTTGCCCGAATCGATATCCAGTGTCACAAGTTTGATCCATATAGGACCTCACAAGTCACCTACCACAGAGCTTGTTTGATGTTGGCTCTGGAAGGATTTCCATCGTCATTGTGAATACTTAAGTATTATGATGTTCTAGCAATATCACAAGGATAATGCGTAGGACTCTTAAGATATTACTTGTTTTCACAGTGTATGAAAAACAAATATATTGGAATAGTGTCTTAGTGAGATTTATGGATGATCTCTTTGATTTGGATTCTAATTCTACAAATAACATGCAAAAACAAATAAAGGCAAGCTAAAAACGAAAGCAATTAAGGACTTAAACTAAGAACGTTAACATGAATCTAAAAACGCGACTTAAAACCTAAATTATCAAATTTTGACCCTAAAAATGCAAATTTAAATTTTAAAAGTCCTAAATGATTAAAATTAATTTTAAAAAAAAAGAAAATATATTATTCTGATTTACTTATACATTTATTATGAACTTAAAAACTAATTAACTTAAAAATATTATTAAAAAATATTAAATCTAAATTAGAAAAATCTGAAAAATTACTAAAAATTACTTAAGGTAATTCTAATCTATGAAAAATAAATAAGCCACCACTTATCTTAATAAGCTAAAAAATAATCCCTAAAGGTCCAGAAAGCTTATAAAGGAAAAACACCTTAAATACCAATGGCCCAAGGGTCAACAGAAAAGCCCCAGGGCGAAGAAGTAGAGTGTGAGTGTTAAAATGTAGGGAGATGTGAAGGGGAGATCACAGGTTCGAACCTGTGGCTTTTCCTTTGAAAACTTTTTATATTTGTAAATTAAAGTTTTGAAAAAGCTAAAAATATGTGAAAAAAGCAAATTTTTGTAAGAAGCACATTTTTTTTTAAAACTAAAAATAATTTAGAAGAAAAGCAATCAAAATGACAGTAGCTTAAAAGAATTATATGACCATTTAACTAAAACTGGATTTAGCTATTTTGGACTAAATAAACTAAAGACAAAACTAATACCCAAAAGCAATTAAGACATATCTAAAGCACTTAGGAACAAAAATAAGCAAAAACCTTAAGCTGAAAGTGGCTGAAAAGACAAAAATGACAGTTGACTCCAAAATGGTTTTGGCAGACTCTTGGCACACATTTTAACTGAATTTAAAGGCTAATGTATAAGGACTTAAAAACTCTCTAGACCAAATGGAAACTTAAAACAACTTTGAAATGAACTAAAATAAGCTCAACTAAACAAAAGTTCATCAAAAATAAGCTGAATTAAACCTCAATTAGATCTGCAAAAAAAAGGTTTTCAAAAGCTTAATCATGCTAAACTGATTTTAATGAAAAATGCTTAAAACTTTTTTATCAAAGGCAATGAGTTAATGACAGGCTCAAATATGACTCAAGTGATGCAAGCTTTGAACATTTAAACCAAGCCTCTACTAAACTTTTTAGAAATTAAACAGTTAGACAGTTTATTAGAAATGCAGACTTAAAAACTCAATACAAAGTCCGTAAAAACTTAACACTTCTCTTTCAAACTTTAATAAAACTTCAAAAACCATTAATCTAGGACAGAATGAATCTAAATCAAAGGATGCAATCAGTCCAACAGTAGAAACATGAGTTTCTACTGTCTAATCCAAACACTATTAGAGTACATATTATATTTAATGTAATCGACCCATTGGCCCAAGCCCATAGTCTAGAATATTCTGTTGTATCCTATATATAGGTTGACTGTTATCAATAATAATCAAGCAATCAATTACATCTTTCATGGTAATCAGAGCCAAATCAATTTTTTCCTAATTCTTCTCAATCAAATCGCCTCCTTCCCATATTATTTCTCTGCATCATTAACCCTTTCAAGAAAAAAAATATTGTTCATCCGACTACTGTTCATCCAAGCGCTACTGTTCATCCGAGCGTTACTGTTCATCAATTTTTTTTATGGCTTCTCATGATCAGCAATGGTATATGGATATTGGAGCAACATCTCACCTCTCATCTCACACTGGTAACCTTCAAACCTCTTTTCTTAATCGTAATTTTCATTCAGTTATTGTCGGAAATGGATCATCTATACCTGTCACCCACTCTGGTCAGGTATAAATCCCTAATCCATATCGTCCCCTCTACCTTAGAAATGTTCTTGTCACACCCAATATCATTAAAAACCTTGTTTCGGTATGAAAATTCACCACCGATAATAAATGCTCCATTGATTTTGATCCATATGGTTTTACTATACGTGATTATCATACCCGTCAAACCCTTCTTCGTTGTGACAGCACGGGTGATCTATACCCTTTACACGTTGCCGCCTCAGCCTTCGCCCTACTTACTAATAACCATTCCCTTTGGCATTAACGTCTTGGTCACCCTAGTCACGCTGTAATTCAAACACTGTCGTCACGCCGCCTTGTATCTTATAATAAAAATAAAACCACTCAACACTTGTGTCGTGCCTGTCAGTTAGGCAAACAAAAAAAATTTCCCTTTCAACGATCTACCTCTATTGTTACATCCCCCTTTGACATTATTCACTCAGACCTTTGGACATCTCCTGTCTCTAGCATGAGTGGATATAAATACTATGTTCTTTTCTTAGATCACTATTCACATTTTTATGGGTCTACCCACTTTACAGAAAATCTGATGCGTAGTCAAAACATATACACTTTTGTGCCTTTATAAAAACCCAATTCAACCGTGAAATCAAAGCTTTTCAATGTGATCATGGTGGAGAATTTGACAACAACTCCCTTTAGGAATTATTTGCCACTAATGACATTCAATTTCATTTCTCATGCCCACGTACATCTCAACAAAATGGTAAATCTGAGCGCATGATTCGTACTATTAATAACGTAGTACGTTCTCTCCTCTTTCAAGCCCATCTTCCTCCCGAGTATTGGGTCGAAGCACTACTCACTGCCACTTACATACTTAATATCCTCCCCTCCACCTCCATCAATAATGACATCCCTTACACAAAATTATTTAACAAACCAACCTCTTACACCCACATTCGCACGTTCGGATGCCTTTGTTACCCCTACACCTTTCCACCACATAAACTTGCCCCTCGCACCACACCATCTATCTTTCTCGAGTACGCTTACAATCATCGTGGATACCAGTGCCTTGACCTGAACACCAACAAAATCATCATTTCTCGTCATGTTACATTTGACGAAACTGTCTTTCCCTTCGGCTCCATGACTCCAACTAAACCCCCCTCATACCAATTTTTAGATGATAATCTTCCACTCTCTTCTGGATAACAATACGTCTTGTAAACATACGTAATGCAGTTGCCAGGACCACCACAAACAACCCCACAAACAAATCCACAAACAACTCCACAATCAACACCTCCAACTCCTCTATCAACACCATCACCACAAACAACACCGCCACCACCAACCACACCACCACCACCACTACCACCCACCTCGCAACACCCTATGGTTACACGCTCTAAAGTCGGGATTGTGAAAGCTAACCCCAAATACAACTTACATGTTACCACCTCCTCCCCTGTCGCCCCAAGTAACATTTCATGCCCTTCGAGATCCTAACGTAGAAACAAGCTATGTGCGTCAATATAAAGCTCTCATGACAATAATACATGGGTACTTGTTTCCCGCCCACAAAATGTCACACATTGTCCCGCTCATATGTGGTTGTACAAACCACAAATAGGAAGGCGACGGATCCTTCTATCTGGTACATAGCTCGACTATTTGCAAATTGTCGTAGTCAACAACAAGGCAATGCTACTGCGATGAGACATTTAGCCCAGTTGTCCAAACCTGCTACCAAACAGAACTGTTCTTAGCCTCGCAGTTTCTCGATAATGCCGTAGTTCATCAGTTAGACGTGAAGAATGCATCCTCACGGCCATCTTACAGAGACAGTTTACATGCACCAGCCACCAGGATTTACTGATTCAGCTCATTCTGATTATGTTTTGCCTTCGTGAAAAGTCCTTTATGGCCTTAAGCAGGCCCCTCGAGCTTAGTTTCAATGATTTTCTAGCTATGTTATTCGAGCCGGTTTCTATCACAGCAAAACTGACTCGTCTCTTTTCATCTTTCACAAGGGGCAAGACACAGCTTACTTACTACTATATGTGGATGATATCATTCTTACAGCTTTTTCTACTTCACTCCTGCAACGTTTCATCTTTACTACATGCGGAGTTTACTATGACAGACCTTGGCCCACTCAACTATTTTCTTGGTATATCTGCCACGCGTACTACCTCTGGCATATTCTTGTCTCAGACAAAATATGCTACCGAGATTCTTGAGCAAGCACAGATGCTTAATTGTAATCCTTGCAGGACTCCAACTAACACTGAGAAGAAGCTTAGACCTAAAGGATCACCGGTCACTGATCCTACTTTATATCGCAGCCTTGCCGGATTACTTCAGTACCTCACCTTTACTAGACCAAATTTGTCATATGCAGTTCAACAGTTATGTCTTTACATGCATGATCCTCGAGAGCCACACCTTAATGCTATGAAACGTGTTCTTCGTTATCTTCGAGGAACCACTGATCTTGGATTACAACTACTTCGGTCTACTACATCACAGCTTATTGCATACTCTGATGCTGACTGGACAGGTTGTTTGGCTACGCGGCGATCTACTTCTGGATACTGTGTTTTTCTTGGTAACGACCTCCTGACGTGGTCCTCCAAACATCAGGACACGTTGTCTCGTTCTAGTGCTAAGGCTGAATACCGCGGGGTTGCGAATGCTGTAGCTGAGACATCTTGGATTTGCAACCTCCTTCGTGAGCTTCATACCCCACTTTTCATAGCGACCTTGGTCTACTGTGATAATGTTAGTGCTGTATACATGTCTGCAAACCCTGTACAACATCAGCGCACCAAACATATAGAGATTGACATTCATTTTGTTCGTGACAAAGTAGCAGCAGGTCATGTTCGAGTTCTTCATGTCCCTTCTCGAGTTCAGTACGCAGATATCTTCACAAAAGGTCTTCCATACCCGTTGTTTGCCGATTTCAGATCCAGTTTGAGCGTCCGCAAAACTCCCGCTCCAATTAGAGTACATATTATATTTAATGTAATCGGCCCATTGACCCAAGCTCATATTCTAGAATATTCTGTTATATCATATATATAGGTTGGTTGTTATCAATAATAATCAAGCAATCAATCACATCTTTCAGTAAAAGTCTCTTTTATTAACCATGTCCCCTTGTAAGGAGATATGCCAATTACTAGACTAACAAAAGGTTTACATTAGTGACGCGTAGAAAAACACATGTGGTGTAGTCAAGTCACAACAATTATAGACTAAAAATACCTTTTAAATAATGAGTTTTGAGTGATAGATTTGATGGAAAGATGTTTCCTTTGAATTGGTTGAATAACAAAAATAGTTTTTCATTTATGTAATTGAATGATTATTTTGAATTCCATGTTAGAGTGTTTTGGTTAATCACAATTTAATAGACACATTTTAAAACGGGTAAACGGATGTAATTTTTTCTATTTATGGTACATGCGAAAGGCGAATTTTTTACTCAAATGTACATGACTTTATTAGATTAACCCTGAAACCATTAAAAAGCATATGTACGCATGACAAGGGATGTTGCTATCAGAGAACCCATTAAACCTCCACCAATTGACAACACCTTTCTTTATACCCCCGGCTTCGGTTCAATATGAGTAACTGTAGGTACCTGTTAGTGAGGAAAACTAAGTTGAGCATGAAGAATATAATTAGATAACATATAAGATATATTCATTTTATCGAGTATGTTACCTTTGACGAAAACTACAAGCTTGTTGAAAACCTTTGCCGCATGAGGAATATAAATTTTGTATAATTCTAAGTTACCATATTTTTCAGACCATTTTTTAAGACTTGTATATAGGTCTTTACTTCAAAACCTGAGTTTTCCCAAACATTGATGCCACCAAAATGGAAAAACTATTAAGTTATTGAATAAGATGAAAATTTTAAGACTCAAATATATATAATGTAGTGTAGGTTTTGACAGTGGTGGCTCAAGGGTAAAGCAAGTAAAGATAGGGCTTTAGGACCCTTATTTTTTAAGGCCCCAAATTTTCTAGGAAATTAAGTAAAGGTTAAATTAAGTCATGTGATAACAGCCATTTATCGATTTACATTGATGAATCAACGTTTATTTTTTCACATCCGCAAACATACTTCCACTCTGTGACTTTCTCTCATATACTCATGTAGCATTCTTCAATCAAAAGTAGCTTTTACGGATGCTTTAGTATCTGCTAAAAAAATTGCTAAAGAAATTACTAAAGAAAAACGAACGTAGAAAGAAAATTTGAAAGGAATAAATGAGATATTATAGAAATAGAAAGTATGATGATGTCGTGGATAATGAAACTATAAAAACCGGTAAAGAGACTTTTAGAACCCATTATATCTTATACATTGGATATTAAGCGATTTCATCATTAGAAAGTAAATCTGATCAATTTAGATTATATGAAGGTATTTTTAGTTTACTATTTAGTATTAAAAGTATCAAAAATCGGTATATGATAACAAGTTAAAAAAGTAGTTGTTTTAACCTTAAAAATTAAGCCATGTTATAACAATTGTTTGGATATTAACGGTATAAGATTTATTTTGGGAACTAATGTTATACCTGTTGGATCCCTTGGTGAATAGATCTTGAACCTTTAGCTTGCAAAGGGTTTGTTACTTTAGATAAATCCAAAGCAACAATAATGAAACACTGATTGAACACTATTGATTATGCGGAAACTAATCAACAATGCTAAGAAGAACAGTATTAACACAAAAGATCTTTTATCAAACTTAACCTTTGTATTATAACTTGAATCTGCCTTGATTACAAACTATGATTGCTAATTGATCTCTATAGATCTGTATATTCTAACTATGCCTAGGGTTCCTTTTATACACCAAGGAAACCCTAATGGGCTTTACAAAACGCGTATAGAGATAATGCATATCCTTTCCTAAGATATCTCATGCATATCTCTAACTCTAACTAACTTCTGCATAAGCAGACTTAACTATAACATAACAGTACTAACTTTAACTATCAGTATTAACATCTTTATACTGACAGTATTAACTATAATACACTACCAATACTAACTATGCTAACTCTTCTACCAGTACTAACATGTGTACTAATAGAACTAACTGTATAACTAACAGAATTAAGTCTAGAATACTTAATTCCCAACAATCCTCCCCTAAACTTAAACTTCACTTGTTAACTTCAAGTTTCTTCAGTTTTCTTCAGTTTGAGATTTTGAGGATTGCACCCAAACACTTCTTTAATCTGCTCTTTGATGATCTTGAACTCTTTTGTGTTCTTGGTCATCTTTAACTTCCTTTAGCTTTCAATCCTTGTCAGCAGCAAATCATCACCTCTGCATCACAGCTACACAGCAACATCCAACTAAGTTGGCTTTGTAGTTTTTAGCAAACTACCAGCCATCAACGGATTTGATATGTCTTTACCATGAGCCATTTGCTATGGACTAGTCAATGCTTTATTGCAATAACAAGGTGCATTAACAACCTTACAGTTTTTAGCAAACTATCAGCTATCAACGGATTCGAGATCTCTTTACCAGTAGTCGTTTGGTCTGGAGTAGCCAGCTCTTTGTTTTAAAAACATGATGATTTGATTACCATACAGTTTTAGGCAAACTATCAGCCATTAACGGATTTGAGAAGTCTTTACCAAAGCCGTTTTCTTTGGACTCGCCAGTTCTTGATGTTTGTTAGACCTGGTGAACTGATGACCATTTATTGTGTGGTTGCTAAGCCAACACTTAAACAATCCTTCTCAACTCCATTACAGCTTCCAGATAGCTTCCAGATACCCAAACCATACTTGCAGCTACTGAGAAACCTTCAAACACCATTATTTCAAGGTAACTTATTTTGAGCTTGCTTCTCTATTAACTTTAACAATTGATAAAAAGCCTCATCCTTTTTATCCCCTTGAAGCTTTTTATCCAATATAGCTTGACACATATCAGCAGGTATAGGATATCTCCTTTCTGTCAACATGTAGATATCAGTTGATTCCAAAGTCAAACAATGCACTCTACAAGTGTTATAGTATCTCCATCTTATCATCTTTTCTTGATATGGTAAATTCCAGACATGATCTGTACTCAGAGGTAGATCAAACATGGTCTTAAGATCACTCTAAAATACTCTCTCATACTCATCCTCTGGTATATTTGTACCATACTTTTGCATAACTAACATGTATAACTTTGTAAGATCATCCCTTGAGATACTTTTAAGCATAGCTCCAAAATTTATGTAAGTGATATAAGTTCCATCTTCTCTTATAATCTGATACACACCCTTGTTCCCTAGCTTGATTATCTTCCAATTAGCTATACTAGGAGGTTTGATAGCTACTGGAACAGCACTTACTGGAATATTAGTACCTGAAGAAGAATCTTTATCATTACCTTTCACAAGTGCTTCCATGTCTTCTTCAGCTTCACGCTTTACAGTTTTGTCAGCATGTGTACCTTTTCTAGCTTTTTGCTTCTTCCTTTTTTGAGTTCTCTTTATTGGCTCTTCTTTCTTTACAACTTCAACTTTCTCCTCTATGACTGAAACATCTTCAACATCAATCTTTTGTTTCTTTGAAGACTCTTGCTCCAGATGTACACCTACTCTCTTAACTCTTTCTTCAGATCTTATAGGCACAAAACTTTCAATGCTCCTCATCATCTTTTCAAATTCAACCTTGAGCTCTTCAAAAGTAAGCTTCTTCAACTAAGCCATTTTCCAAGAGCTTTGATTTTTGATGAAGGTACTCATATAGTTTCTTTGTTGTGCTTGTGTCATGGGCTTGTCTCTCTTTGCCTTAGCCTTCTGTTCTGCATAATACTTCTTTTTCTGATTTATCATGTCCACCATCCTCTTTGCAAAATCATCACTAGACACATTTTCTCCTTGGAGACTCTTTGTTAATTCTGCATTTGCTTCAAGCTTGGCTCTAATGGTGTCCCAATCCTCTTCTGTATAGAACTGTGCTGCTTCTTGAACTTCAGCTTTTCTTTTCTGTTGTTGTTCAGATAGTTCTTGCTCCTCTTGTATTCTCTTAGCCAACAAAGCATCTAAATGAACTTGTCTTGCATCCTCTTCATCCTGTAAAGCTTGCAACCTCATAGCTTCTGCAAGACCAGCTTCTTCTTGTCTTATCTGTTCTTTTGTCTTTTGAGTAGCTTGAACATCTTCTGAAGTCATTGGTGCTTTTCCTTCCCTTTGACTTTTAACTGGAGAAGGAACAATCACATTCACAGTCTGAACTACACTAGGAGTACTAACTGGTGTATTACCAGTATTAACTCCTGCACTACCAGGATTAACTTCAGTATTAACTTCAACTTTAGCAGAATTAAGTCTCTCTTTTGCTGCACTGAAGAAATCCATACCAATACCAATATCTTTACCCTTATTAGCTGACCTTGTTCTCCTCTTGTATGTACTAACACTCTGAGAAACAACCTGTGATAAAATTTGAGCTGCTTCTAAGATTGTAGGACTAATGTCTTCCTCTTGTGCCTCCCCTGAAGCACTAGCCTTTGTATGAGAAGCAAAATCTGCTTCTTTCTCTTTCATAGATTCTCTGACCAAAGAAACTAGAGGGCCATCATCTATATCTTGAATTTTCCTCCCCTGATGCTCTGTTTCTTTATCCTTTGAGTCAGACAAGATAACCCTCTTTGACATTCTCTTCAAAGCCACTTCAAGATATTTCACCTTCTTTACCAAAGTAAAGACAGCATGTCCAAGGGTCTGTTTTATCTCTTTCAGCTCTTTCTCTAAACTGTCAATTTTTGTTACCATCTTAGGTACAATGGCTATTAATTCTTTTAGTTGCAAACTGTCCTCGGCACTTTTTGATGTGTTACCTTCAGGGAGAGGTGCTTTATGGGACCTGAGTGGAGACTCATGAATGTTACCACTGTCCATCCCTTCATCTAAGCCAGAGGTTATAGTGGCAGCTCCCTCAGTTTCAACCCTCACACTTATGGTAGTTGCCTAATCTGCTATAAAGGTGATAGTAGGACCCTGAGGCTAAGGAACCTTAGTATCCTATTTGTCAATTGACCTAGGTGGTGATGAATAAGGTGGTTATGTAGTAGATGGAATTGATGGTTGAGATGTAGATGGAATTGGATCAATAGGTGTGTGATGGGGTTCAGCTGTGATTGCTAAGCCTTCACCTTGATCCTCAGCTGCACCTGCCAACATTGCAGGCAGCAATGGTACATGTTCCCCTACATAACCCCTTTTTATATTGCCAAAGATCTTTTTAGTTAAAATTGGGGCAATATACTTTCATCATGATTAGTAGTTAAATCTAAAATTATTTGTAAAAATCTTGGATACATTAGAAATTTAGTATCACTTTCCAAGTTGTGAACCATTCCATCAAAAATCAGTTTTGAAAAATTATAAACCCTAATACTAAATAGACAGATCAATGCAGTAGTAATAGTACTACCAAATTGATCCCATCCACCAGACTTAGGGCTTATGCAGTGTAGGATTGTGTGGATTAAAAACTTCCATTGGAGTGTAAAATGTTTTTTCCAAAAAGTAAGTTTTCCTTCTGAAACATACCCCAATGTGGCCACTCCATAAATTTCAGCATCCGATAAATTAATTATACCTGTTGCATCTGCCAATTGAAGTTGACTTCTGATATATGCCTCAGTAATGGTATACTCCTTATTATCTACAGATGCTACCAACTCTTGAATCCCATTAGCAAGTGTTCTGACAGTTGCAGTCTGCCAGAACTATTTGACTAGGGAATCATAGATAGTGGGATTGTGAGACAAGGCATACCTGAGAGAAGTACCTTTGAGAAAATCCACTATCTCAGTGAAACCAACACTTTCAGTAGGTTTCTTTAGAAAAGCAACCATGTTATGCTTATCCGAGTATCGCAAATTGGCCATCTTTAGTTCTTGAGGAACAGAAGTTGTGAGTAATTAAACTTGAGTGCTGGGTTTGGTTCGCTTGAGTAACTAAGTGCTGGTAGAGAGAGGCAATTGAATTTAGATTGAGTATAAACAAGGTTTCTGATTGGACCAACTGTAAAAGTAGTTTCTTTATAGGAAAGAAAGATATTTTATTTAATTAAATTCAGTAAGTATCCAATTGAGAAACCTATACGCAAAGTAATTGCCGTAAAAATCTCTAACGGTAATATTTAATAAGGAAAGTCAATTTTCCCTCACCAGCACCAACGGTCATCTACCAGTATTAAAATTGGCCTACCAGAATTAACTTGTAGTCTACCAGAATTAACTTGTAGTCTATCAGAATTAACTTTAGTACTTATCACTTACAGACCAGATATGAGAAAAGCTACCAGCACAGCTTCCATCCATCCTCAAATTCATGCTTGTCCTGAAAAGGTTAGTCCAAAAACAAGAAAAATACTGCAAGACATCCTCATATGGCAGTATTAACCTGAACTAACTATCCTAACTACCAGGATTAATTCCCTATCAGCATTAATTCTAACTACAAGAACTAACTACAAGGACAAACTTTACAGTTGAACCTTCCCTCACATGTAGCTACAAATTTAACATCCCAATGCTAACCACCAAAAAATTAAATCTTGTGACATCAAATCCTTTGGTGAGAAGGTCTGCAACATTAGCATCAGTGTGAATCTTGATAACATCTATCAATCTTTTCTCATAGCAATCCCTTATGAAGTGATGTCGAATCTCAATGTGCTTGGTCCTTGAGTGATAGACAGGATTCTTGACTATACATATGGTACTCTCATTGTCAATATGGATTTTGGCTCAGTTGTTTTTGACTCAATTATTTTCTTCCTAATGGCATATTCATCTAAACCTGCAAATGATATGTCAGCTCTTGGGGTTAGGAATTTCCATGTTATATGAGGGGGAACAGCATGATACCCATCTGCTTTGAAAAACCTATCATTTGCTGGTGTGGACTCTTCATTACTAGATCTGACCTCAAAAACACTCATACTGATCTCACTATCAGTTTCAGACTTGTCACTTATTTCATTCAATTGTGTGCCATATCCTAAACCATTTTTATCATGGGCACTCATTTGACTGTTGAGTAAAATATTAAGACTTTTGGATGATTCTTCCCATTTTGCTATCTTAATATTCAACTCATCTCTTTCCTTAACAACTTTCTCTAATTCCATGTTTAGGTTATTGATTTTTAATTCTCTGCATTTAAGCTCATAGTTTTAAAACTCATATTTTTCACCCCAAGCCAGTTCATTCTTTTCATGTCCAAGAATTCTAGATTCTAAAGCTAACTCATAACCCTGAATTTATAGTCTGGCTCTGCTATGATTTTCTCTTTCACTATCAAAGTTCTTTTGAAGAATTTTAAAAGATTCTAGACATTGTTTAGAATAGTTTTATACCTCATTATTAGAAGAACTTAATGAGCTTGAGGAGGAAATGGCCATTAAAGCATAATTAACTGGTTCATCAAAGTCATTGCTCCAGTCATATCCTCCTAGACCATCTTGAGCCACCAGTGCTTGTGATGATGGTTCATTTGTTGTTGCATTCCTTCTGCCATTTTCACCATAAGATCTTTTCCCTTGGTTCCTTCCTGATTTGCATTCCTTAGCAAAGTGCCCTTTCCTGTGACAGTTGTAGCACTCAACTTTTGACTTATCAAAGGTAACAGGTTGTATTCCTTTGAAATCCAAGTTCCTTCCTGTCTTCTGAATGAATCTCTGCACCCTAACAGTCATCATGGCTACTTGCCATCTAATATCCAATTCTTCCAAGTCATCTTGATCAATCTGCTGCAAATCCTCATTATCAAGTGGAGGACTTGTTGTTTGTTGTGCAAAGAAAGAGCATACTACTTCATCAGCACCTGGAGTAGATGAACCTTGACTTGTTGAACTAGTTCCTCCAGCAGTATTAACTCCAAAATTTCCACTGGCAGTACTAACTTCATTAGTGCTGCTTGTATTCTCAGAAGAAAGAAAAGCCAAGTTCTGAGAATTAGATGTGGAACTTAAAGACCTTTTCATCTCATCTTCATAGACCCTAAGGTTGTTGTAAAGATTATCAATATCAGTCTGGTCTATGTCTGGCTTATTTCTCATGATTAAAGCAATTTGACTCCATGAGTGAGGAAGACTTCTTAGAAACTTTTGATTGATATCTTGTTTTAATACTGGAGCCGCATGAACCTCCAATTGACTTATGAGTTTTTGGAACCTATCATAAGCCTTATCCAGACTTTCATTTGGTGCAGTGGTAAAGTTTTCAAACTAAAGTTTTCAAACTGATGATTTAAAACATTTAAAACCTTGATTTGATTGCAGCCTAGAGAGATTTATCATTTGGAACATTATGAAACTTAAGGAGATATTCATCAGGTATTACTAAAAGCAAGATGCTCTTAACTCTTTCTTGATTCCTTTTGACAGCCAGTTGTTTTGCAATTTTAGGATCAGGAGGAGCAGAAGGACCAGATTGATCTCTTATTGGTGCAGGTTCTTCTTGGAGATCTCCAATGACAATTATGTCCCATAAGTTGTTATTTGAGCGACAGATATATTGACGCATTCTCATGCTCCAAATATCATATTCTACCTTCTTGATGATAGGGATTTTTATTGCTGTGATAGTTGGTGGAGGAGTGTCTTGTTCTGCTATCTTACTGGTTTGAGTGTAGATCTATCTCAAATAATAGAGTTCTTCTTATTCAGAGTTTCCACACAAGATCTGATACCACTTGTTAGATCCCTTACTAAATAGATCTTGAACCTTTAGCTTGCAAAGGGTTTGCTACTTTAGATAAATCCAAAGCAACAATAATGAAACACTGATTTAACACTATTAATTATGCGAAAACTAATCAACAATGCTAAGAAGAACAGTATTATGTAACACAAGAAAACTTTGTATTTTAACTTGAATCTGACTAGGTTACAGATTACAAAGACTATGATTGCTAAGATGATCTCTATTGATCTATGTTGATCTATATCAACTAACTATGACTAGGGTTCCTTTTATACACCAAGGAAACCCTAATGGGCTTTACAAAATGTGTATAGAGATCATGCATATTCTTTCCTAAGATATATCATGCATATCTCTAACTCTAACTAACTTCTGCATAAGCAGACTTAACTATTACATAACCAGTACTAACTTATAATGAACTACCAGTACTAACTATAATAACTCTTCTACCAGTACTAACAAGTGTACTGGCAAAACTAACTATATAACAAACAGAATTAAGTCTTGTATACATAATTCCTAACAAGACCTGACCTACAATTTGCTATATGCATGTGTGCCTGGTATCAGGCTCGGCCTACCGAAAAGCACTTACATGCGGTCAAAAGGATCTTTCGGTATCTAAGAGGAACCGTCAATCGGGGACTGATGCAGGCCCAAGTATTGAAGAACGGGCCATTTTATTTCTGGAAGCCCAAGATCGTGTGAAGAAATGCCCTTTATTCATAAGGTCATAACTTGGGCTCAGATGATCCGTTTCAGGCCCAAGACCAGCCGTTTCGAAGCTTGGAACGAGGAGATTGCCGTGGGTGCATGAAAGATGTGCCATGGGTGAATCATCATATTTTAAGAGTTATTTACATTTTCGTGTTTTTTTTAGAATTTGGAACTTTTGTTTTTGGCATAACTTTCGGCCCGTTTGTCT